>WJFA01000509.1:0-35692 GCA_009870155.1 Pseudobourletiella spinata
ATCAATTTCGTGACTATTTCCCCTCCCCTTGAAAATTTCCGCCAAACGCCACTCTTCCGTCAAAATTAAGCGTCAAATTTCCTATTTCCATCCCCAACGATGCTCCCACATCGTTAAAACCCAATTTTTAACTCATTTTTCAAAAGTTTGTAAAAAGTGATTTTTTCAAAAACACCAAAGGAGGGACCCTTTGGTCGCTGAAAGTCCTTATGGGAAATCCCATGTTAAATTTCCCAGAATCGATTTTGGCGAAATTTCAAATTCGAATAATTCCGAAACCAGGCTTTAGTTGGGGGAACGGCGCCAGTGTTAGCACATGCTAGGGAAGGGTAACATGTCCTATAAATCTTAGTTCGATCTGGCTAGTACACTAGGGTAACCCTCCTATTAAGATACTCGTAGAAATTCAAAGGTTACTAACACAATTTTAACTTTTTCCGTCCAAAGTCCGTCCACTGCGGAGTCCGTGCTTACAGAGCGAAACGAACCGCTTATTTAGATTAAAGTTAATACCATGTGTGCTCCACGGAGGATTGGGAGAGTATGAAGATTTGCATGCTGTCCACGATTCCTACGATTCAAGGAGGAGCGGGTCCACAATGTTTACTATTAGATTTGGATGGATACCAGATTTGCCCACGCCTTGCGTGGTCGCAAGGGGACTGAATGAATACTTCGGAGCTCAACATGATGATTACTATAAGGCCAGAAAAAGCATAAAAGGCATCGTCGAGCAGGATTGATTTTGGACCTATTGTGGCTAACTAAAATCGATTTCCCGTACCTAATCCGATGTTATTAGTTTCTGAAAAATCGTAAAAGCATAATTCGCACAATGGAAGAAAAAAGCATAAATCACATTATTGAAAGAGAATTAGGATTATAACGTACTTTTGCATAAATATCCTCTTTTTGGAGGAATTAAATACTATCGCAGTTCACGAAAATATTTGTTCCCTACACTTTGAAATCAGCACCTCATGCCCGGCGTCTCTCATGTCCTGCCTGGATCGCCGTAGTGCTTTTCATTAATCTTCAGGGTGGTTCAAGATCCGTCTATGATCACTATCACACCCTCACTCTTCATTATTTTTAAGATTCTTAAATTAGTGAAAGCTTATACGGTTACTTGTTAGTAACACTTGATCATTAAGTGTAACCTGTGATGAGAGTATGCGGCACAATTTTTATTATTTTGAGAAATGTCGAAATAATTTTCTTATTCACGCAGTAATCATTTTCTCAACTTGAGTCACCTGAGTGAGAGTGAACCTGAATCACTAATGCATTCTCGTGTCTTTAGAGGTGCGTAAACGTGTATTGAGGTTTTACTGGAACGTGTCACTAATATTTTGTAGAGTAATGCTTAAAATTCTAGTCAAGGTATATCAGTTGAGGTTACCAACTTGACCCAAGTGACCTAGCGAATCATGGTCAGCATTAAAACCTATCGAAGCCAGGATGACTTCTGCCGATCCGTGAAACCCTAGTTTAAATGCTTGCGTCCAAAAAGACGTTCCGCAACCTTGAGGTTAATTAATGAAGGTAATCTAAGCATGCGTACTAAAATTTGACGTAATATATTATGATTGGATTGAGATGACAATGACAAGCAATCAAAACAGGAAGATTTCACAATATCAAATGATGAAAGAGGATACCTTTATATGTTTTCAAATATCGCTAAAATAATATAATTTTGAAAAAGTATGCAAATTATAATCAACGTTTGAAAAAAGACATAATTGGCAGCTCAAAAAAGCACAATTATTTCGGCCAGATTGATTGCAAAGGTGAGTAGGTGAGGTATTTGAGCTTTAATGCACTTTTGATTATACATCCGTATTCACTAGGTAAAATCAATGACGCATACCAAAATAAGATGAAATCCAACTTGAGTTTTCTCTGAAAAAAAGACATTTACCAAATTTTTCCGCGTTTTTTTTATATTCACCGATTTAATCGCATTTTCGCCCAATCTTTCGCATTTTAGTGCCTATAAAAACCACTTACTGAGAATGTACTCGCTTAAACGTAAATTTTCGCAAAAAATCTGTAGTGCTGGATTTGATGCTGGGCCTTGAGGTCCTCAATTTGGGGAGAATGAATTAGTATGAGATGAAGTTTAAACTGGAAAGTTACGTTAGCTAACAAGGGGACATTCTCCGGTGTCCGCGGAGCACAGCATCGACACCCCTTGCAGTGCAGAGCTTATCCATAAAGATTAACTCTTGCAAAGCAGTAGGTGCGGAAACTCAAGTTTGACCCCAGCCAAAAAGTCACAAAGTTTTGGGGTCAAATTGCGCAAAGGGGGCACGTATACGTGCAAACTGAAAAATCCCATGTCAAATCCCATAAGGATTTTCCAGTTTTGTATTTCGATTGATTTTTGAAACGGCTCTACTGCTGTTGTATTTGAGCATTATCCACTTTGAGAGTTAACAAAACCAATATTTTTCATTTTCTGAAAATGTCATCGCCTTGAGGTAAAAAAATTTTCGAAGATAATTTTCATCCCATGAACCACCGTGCGTATTAGTGGGGACTCACTCCAAACGAAATCCAAAACTGGAAAATCCTAATGGGATTTAATATGGGATTTTTCAGTTTGTATGTATACCCCCCTTTGCAACTATTGACCTCAAACTTTTTGACCCTGCAGAAGGGTCAAATCTGAGTTTCCGCACCTACCGCTTTCAGAGAGGCAATCAGGCAATCGTTATGGATGAGCTGCGCGTTGCATAGGATGTCGGCGCTGTGTGCCGCGGACACCTGAAAACGTCCCGTGTAAGTTAAAATACATTACTTTCTTTGAAGTTAGAAGGACATAGAACCTCCATAGAAATTTGATAGGCTAAAATTTAAAAACGTATTTTTTGCATTTCCGAAATTTCAAAGGCGCATTTTCGGAAGCAAAAAAATGCATTTTAGTCCTCTCCTATGACTACCTTCGCTTAAATAGGAGGGTAATGCGAGATTTTTTAACTCGAGGTTTATTACCTCTACAATATACTAAACCTTAAACCAATTGCCCGACTGCTTCCATTGTTTCCAAAATATTCAACTTTCAAATTTCATCGAAATAACGGCGGCTAAATTTAACGTACAGCCCTTAAAGATTTTAATGCACCTAAAGGGCTCTGGATTCTGAAAAAACGATTAAGGAGGGTAAATATGGGTGTTTTCGGGCTGCCTTTGCCCTCACGGGAATTTTTCATGGTTTACAATTTAATGACCTCTCGAGGTCAGCAATGATGACCTAGGTCAAAGTGGCCAATTTAAAAAAGAATTGTATTAGCATGATAAACACATACCGAATTTATAGATCATCGGACACGGTTTATAAGCCCGTGTCAAATTTTTTACGTCAAAAGGGTATCTGGACCGACGTAGGGCCACCATAATTTCACCATTTTTTCGAATTTCGAAAAACTGAGAAAACTCCCCTCCCCCTCCTAAGGTGTTTTAAATTGTTGCATGTACATGTTTATTACATTATTAAATGCTGTGCCGGATACAGTAAAATAGCCGTGTAACGATTTCGGTAAAAAGTTAAGCAGGTTAAGCTAGCCATTTTGAACTTTCCGGGCAGAGTTCCCATTCCATCCCAACCAGAAGAATTTACGTTTCAACAATGGTTGTTAGACTTGCATGCACCACAAAACTTCTTTCATCATGCTGGTAGTACTTACCAGTATTTCCAAATTTATATTCTGACTTCATTTTTGCGTTGTGAAACTAGTTTCAACTAAATATTTATGGCTTCAGCAAAACTGCGTAGGAAGCATTTTGAAAATTTAGAGAAGGAAAATCTGGTGCTCTTTCCTATTCTTTTTAAAATTCTTGTAAGTACCTTCAATACATTAAATTCTAATCGAGATTTGATTTTTTTTCTAAATGAGATTTTACCTAAGGCCTTTTAGTTGTATAATGCAACTGAATACAACTATGTTGTATGTAAGTATATACAACTTTTTAGCTTACCATGAGACCTTAGATTTTATAAGGCATCTCATTACAACTAAGTTATATGTACTGTAGTTATATGTAGTAAATGCATGCAACTTTTTAGCTTATCATGAGATCTTTGATTGTATAATGCAACTCAATACAACAAAGTAATATGTCAATGTTCGCATCTATTAGCTTCATTTAATGCAATATTATATTTTATCAATGTTTTATTTTCCAAATGATTTGTGTATGGGTTACCAAAGCTCAATAAATCATATTATTCATATTTATGGCTTCAATTCATGCTGAAGTAGGCAAAATTGGACTAGTCAAAGATGTCAGATATCTTGGAAAATTTAGAATCCGGTAAGTGTTCAATGCGTCTGTCTGCAGCCTTGGGTATCATTGGTCTGTGCCCGCGTGGTCTTTCATATTTCGTAATCCAGGACTATGGTCGACCAGCCGATCAGTTTATAATAATGCCAGAGTAGCTCTTTTGTCATATGCAGGCATTACTGTTTAATATAGCTAGTGACTTTCGGAACGTCCACAACCAGTCTCTGTTTTACTTCCGCCGGTAGCTCCGGAAGGTCACAGGCAGTTTCGTAAAGCTTGAGAAGCATGTTCCAGAAGCGAGTTCTCAAATAGGCCATCTCTTCTTCATTCAACGCCTGAGTAAAATACACGTATAATAATTCACATTAACAAAAAAAGAATGGGGCTCTAGCTGCAATACATATTTTCGTATGAAAACAAATACGGTTGCGTGCGCGTAGTGTCACCCTTTTCCTTAATCTTTTTAAAAGTCATATTTGATGACAACGACAACAAAGCTGGATACAATCGACTTTGGAGGGTTTTAAATTTCCGGTGGTTACCAAGAAAAATATTCAATTCAGTTTTTTGAATAGTAGTTGTATTATTTCTCAGCTGAATGCCCAAGATTTTGAAAAGCTGCCTATCTCGACAGCTTTTGTCAAATTTTAATTATCAAAGCGGTATTAATATATTCTTCATGATGATCAGTGCGTAGAGGATGGGCCTTTGGTTTCTCGTTTCTCAGCCCACCTTCTGGGATTTTAGCTACAGGAGTTAGTTGAAAGCGGCGGAAGCTGCATTAGTAAAGTATTCTGCATTACCTAAATACACCGAGCTACTTTGTTTTCTACTTCTTGTTCTTGTATTTCTACTCGCAATAGTTAATCATGCTAAAAGTCCAGCTAAATTCCATATGAGACATGCAACCCGCATAACAACATCCATCAGGTTGAGTTGTCATGCAGTTTACTTGGCTCAAGAAAAGTACTCAGGCCCGTAGTGCTACTGCTAACAAGTACTGTGTTAAAGTCCTCACCTCTGTCGTATCTTTGGCGGCCATCGCCATTTGCACGATCAAATTCTGCAACGAAGAGATTTTCTTTTGCAAGGCTTCCAGTTCACCTGGCGAACCCATTCTCTTCACAGCACGCCCGATGAATATTTGCCTGAATTTGTCTATATCAGGAGCTGCTCTGCATTTGGCATGCTCTGCATTCACCCTTTCAAGCTCCTTTTCTAATTCGTTCAGCGTGCGTAGTCGCACATCCATGATCATTTGGCGCTCCGTGAACTCAACTACCATTTTTCGGTACTGAAGGCATTTTCGGTGGACACCAGTGTTTTCTTCCTGTAAAACTTGCACAGTCATTCGTGCTTCCCGCAGTTTGTCAGTTACATTTTGAAAATCCTCGCGTAGTTTCATGCTTTCTTCGCTGCATATCTCAATCTGCGGTTAAGTAACAAAAAATATTTTACTGCCGTAACAGACAGCAAATTTTATTTAGTATGGATGACTGACGAGAAACACCTCGGCCTGTTTACGGGATAATAGAACGGCATGTGTACTACCGTTTTCATCACTGTCTGAAACATAGGGAAAACGCCAAACTTTCTTGCGCATGACACGGTTTAGTCCCGGAAAAATAAATGAAAAGTGATTTTCGCGAAATCCAAAACGGAAATTTTCTTATGGGATTTAATATGCGAAGTATTTGTCTTTCAATGGTCCCCCTTTGCACCATTTCAAGAAACTCAAGTCCTGTGCTGTTGGCTCGAGCAAAATAACATTTTAGTGGAAACAGGAAAAACTGCACAGCAAAATTGAAGGAAAGACAGCAAAATTGCTTTGTTTGCAGTTTGCATGATTTTTATGCAGTTTTTAGTATTTTCCACACAAGTGGAAAGCCGCAAATAGGCACCATTAAAAGACAAAGAATTCCCAGGTTAAATCCCATAAGAAAATTTCCATTTTGGATTTCGCGAAAATCACTTGTAATTTTTTGTCTGGACTAAACCTTGTCATGCGCAAGAAAGTTCATATGTAGTTCATAAGTTTTCACATGTATCAGAAAGTACTGAAAACGATGGTGCAGATGCCATTCTAATACCCCGTAGGCCGTGGATGTTTCTCGTGAGTGTTGTGTCAACTGGTATTACTATTACTTGCTCCTTCAATCGAATATTTTCCTCAATGGCATTCTTCACGGTGGCTGTTAGGCTAAGCTGACCCGCTTTAAGAACATCTTGAGCCATTTGAGTAATAATATCAACGGCATCAGCTTTCATTTTCTCTCTAGACCGTATCATCCTGTTCTCAAGCTCTTCAAATTTGTCTTCAAACTGTTTCCGTTCATCATGGAGAGCTCTTCGTAAGTCGGCTGTCTCCGCCGCGAGTTTATCTTTTTGAAAGCGAAATTCTTCCAGCGAAGTCAGTTTAGCGCCTACGGAACATTAAATAGTATTTGGACAAACAAATAGACCTTACATACTCACAGTCGCAGCGCAGTTGGAGCACTTCAAAATGATCTCACAGTTCCAGCTATAACCACTCACTCAGTTCTAGAATCTGCTTCTCCAATCGCAACTTCATCTCACTCATTTCTTCATCCTTTTTAGATAACTTTCGCACGCTTTCTTTTCTATCATCAGTCCAAGCCTAAGAAATCTCAACCACATCATGCCTTGATAGAAACAAATGTGTAATATGAAAGATTGTGAGTATTAGTTGGCATTGATTTAGAATTACAACTACTCCACCTGTTGAACACCCAGGAGTCTGTCCTCAAGCTCTTTCACGTTACTTTTCTCCTCTTCCAGGTTTCTCTGTAAATGGGTGACAAGATCTACTTTCTCTTCCCTCGCTTCCGTTAACTGCTCCTTGTACACATTATTTTGATTTTCAAGGTAATCGCATTTTTTCTTCAACCTGTCCAAACATGAACTGTATTACGTCAAGTTGTGGCGGGGGCAATACTTTGGTATGCAATGCACTTATTTGAACACCGAACTTTTGATTACCCGGAATTCAATGACTCAAGCTCTTTGACCCGGATTTCTAATATGGCCATTTGAAACTGTGTCTCGTCTTCTTCCTCTGCGCTTGGATCAGCCACTGACACTTTACCCTCATCTTTCTTTTTATTTTTTCGTTTCCCTTTCATTTCAAAATTGTTTTTGAGTTTCAAGTTAAGCACGAGATTGAAAGACCCTACCCTGACTCCAGAGTCCAATAATTACCCGACGCACTAGAAAAACATGAGCATGTTAGATCGATAAGTGGATCGAATGATGTGGAAGGCGGATGAAGTCAAGCCCATAAGAATAAAGCTATTTTATTCAGAGCTCACGCAAACACAAATCTACAGAGTTGGAGATTGTATAAAAATTGTATTACATTTTCACATTGAAACTGAAACTAATAATAGCTTGTACGATAGGAAAACTTGTTTTGTATGACTTTGAGCCATTAGCATATCGTAAAGAACAAGTTGGAAACTTCTTATACGAGGAATGAAGTCCAATGGTTGGCAATTGTAAGGATAAAGCGAAAAACTTTATGCCTGATAACCACTATAAGCATTCCAATTCTGCTGCTGCGGAGGATAAGCGTAGCCAGATTGGCCAGGGTAATTCCAGCCTGGATATTGACTGTACTGGTTGCTGTAATCCTGTCCACTGGTACTGGCAGCATGCCCACTGGGCCCTACGCTGTTGTTATACTGAGGCGGCGGGGTCTGATAAGTTCCTATTGGGGTCTTCGGGTACTTCGTTGATACCGGATCTTGCTCCGATCTGTTTACACAAATATATTTCGATTTTAAATTCATCACATCACAAGTCATTTGTACACATTACACGGCAGTTTCTCAAGATTTACCGAGACGATTCCGTTTTCTTCTCATGAACTTTACTAGACGCGGATTGGAAGTCTTCGTATGCCTTTTGTAAGCTGCAAAAATGCCAACGAGTTAGTGTGTGTACGGCGAAAAGAATGCAGCCAACGGAAAAAGTATGGAAGATAAAAAATGGCTACCTTAAAACTTCTGAACCAAAGTCATCTAGGAATTCCATTTTCCGATGAGTTATTGTCTCTCTCTCCTCCAGTGAAATCTCACATTGCAATATCCTGTCAAATGATGATACTACTAACTGGTAATCCAACGGAACTTTTTCAACGCCAAGATCCACCAAAGCCATTGCAACTCTGACTCGCGAACTCTAAAATAATTGAAAATAACATTTTCATTCATATACAAATATGAAAATTTTGAATAAAATAATCTTTCAAACACTGCTTCACCTCATGTTCATCAAAGGCGTCATTCAATAACTTAATGGCTCTATCAAAGTCATTACAGACCTAGAAAAAAGTTCAGAATTACTAAAGGTACCAAGCAACTTTTTTCCATTCCTCTCTGAATTACTCAGTTAAAGAAGTTAACTTACCTTCGCTAGAAATCTGGAGAATTTAATTTTGATATGAACAACCTCAGAACTACCTTTCCTATCTTCTAGATATTCTTCAAATAGTTCAATACATCTGGGAAGATTGTTCTGCCGCCTGTGCAAGTTGATGAGTCGGAAGTACACATGAGCAGAAGTTGGAACCAGTTTGCGCAATTTTTCCAGGATATCCACAGCCTTATCCACGCTCCCTGATGAAATACAAGAGAAATAGAATGAAAATTAGACTTGGAAACATTACGAAAAATTCATAACTTTGTAGTAACGCTATAGAAACCTTGAGATTCCTCGAATGCTGCCCAATGTAAGTTGATCCATGGTTTTCCATGATGATGAATCGTACATGCTCGTGTAAAGACGTCTCGTATCCTTTGTACGTTTGGAACCTTCTGCGACTGGAGGTACTTGACATACTTTATCCAATACTCTTCGTATAAACAACAAGCTATAAGGCACCTCTCGAACAGAATTAAAATCCGCTTCTCGTCTCCGCGTTCAATTTCGAAGTCCAAGTATTCCTTCCAAATTTTCAGTTGTCCCTTCTCCAGTGGTTTCACGTGGAAATATGGTCTTTTTATCTTCGAGCAAACAACGTTAATAAATCAGTGTAAATCGTTATTCACGGTGTTTAAATACTGCCTTTTGTGATAGGTCAAAAACTTACGGCTTCCTCGAATGTCCACCGAGCCTGAGCTTCGGTTTCAGTGGATTTGTGAATTTCTTGTCGTTTTTCAATGCACTTTTCTCGAATAGCATTCTTTTCCACCTTTTTTACAGTCAATCAAAAATAGTTAGCCAACATTTCATCCAAAGTTCATTAATAGTTTACCACATTTTAGATCGACGGAAAAATTACCGAATCGCGTTCCTCTTCTGACGCGCTACTTACAACATCTTCTACAATAGCTTTCAGGTCCAAGTACTCTTCTTCGCTTAGTATTTCTGCAGGGTTGTTATCATTGACAAAGTCTTTGAAGCTGAAAGAGCAAGGAAATTTAGAGGAGTTTAATAGCTAGACAAAAATTATGAACTCAGCGAGAAAGCAGAGCACTGAATTTTACTTCTGAAAATGCTGAATATACGATTGAGTAGGAACAGCAAGTAACTGGTCATAAACACTTGTCAGTTTCCGAAGGTCGCCGGTTTCCCTCTCGTACTGGATGTAATGATCCCAAAGCTTGTCGGATCTAAAATATGAAATACGATTCCATTCATTGTAGCGATAGCACGCAATAGGATTACTTCACTTCACTTATCATAGTGCTTCAAATTGAGCTATAAAAACAACTGTTTAGTATTTAACGCATGAGAAAAAACTGCTGGAGTACCTGAATTCAAGTCCTACAGTTTTCAGCGCTTCTTGGAATTTGTGGTGAACGTACTCTCCGTCGGATTCATGAGTGGTTTTGATGTAGTTCAGGTAGTGAATCCATAGGTCCACAGACAGAGGTATAGCTTCGAGTCCTCGTTTAAAAACCTAAAATGCATGCCCAATGAAGCCGAGAACCAAGTGAATAATCATTACAAAACCTTCCGAAGCCATCAAAGTATACCTCTTCACGTCAAGAAGCTGTTTTCGGATATATTTTCGTTTATGATTGTTTTTTGTATTAATTATACCGAACGGCTACAGGAATCATACCTGCGAGGGTTCGCACATCATGCGAAACGCATCTCAAAAAAGCTGTGCAATTCATCCTGTTAAAGATTATAACTCTGACTGAAAAATCCAAATCTGAAAAGTTGGATCAAGTAAGGCATGACATTTGCTGCCACTCTCCATCGTCAGAATATTTTCTTTCATGTTGAGAGTGAGAAAACCCATAGACCGAAGATTATTTTACAATCAAGTTCCAGTTACAATATCATGGTTTAGTTAAATCGGTACAAAGGAAGTACATACAGATAAATTGTAACATATTACTAAAATTGATATGTATATAAAGTATCATGATGAAGATCGTGGAGGGTTGAAATTGGGCACGAGTGGCAGAGACAGCCTTGCCAGCAAAATCGAGGGGCGACTGACCGAACTTCCAAAGTTCTGTACTTTTTCCAATCCTCCATCCGACGAAAAGCTATAAAATTGCTGTGAGTTTCTGGGCACAACTCAATAATTTTGTCCACGAAAAATATATTTTGTACTAAATTAAGAATTTTGGCTTGGTTCATTTGCACTGAATACCTCATGAAAGGCCCACTTCTTATTAAATTGTCCCTAGGGTTCTCTTCACCACCAACGTGTCGCAGTTAGTTTTTTTGCACAGACGAATGTTGGGAATAAACATGTATAATGGGTGAAGCTATTGTCGTAATATACCTTCAAACAGTCCTCCGCAGAACCTTTTCTCTTCTCTAAATCTGCATACTTTTTCCAATAGCCGTAGCAATACGGGTACCGCGCAAGGAACCCATCGTAGGCCTCTCGTGCAGCCATTAATTCGTTCTGAAATTAATAAGGAACAATAAAATCGTCTTCAAAAATAGAAAAGATTTCCTAAATTTTTGTACAATTTACCTCGTGATCAACATATTGTAATAGGTATGTCCACGACGTGAAGTCAATCGGATTTTCCTCCACAGGCTTCCATAATTTTTCCAGTTCCGGAAGCAACTTCCTTATATTAACCTCTGGACTAGCTTTCTTCGCTGGACCCGGTCCTTCTGTGTCGCTTTCAGCATTCTTTCCCCCACTGTCTTCACTTGCGTCCTCCGGTTCGTCCTCCAGCTTCCGTTTTGACACTTCACGGGGTGCTTCTGAAACAGCACCGGGATGTTTTTCATCATCAACTGCATCTTCAATAGCTGCACCGTCAGTTCCACTTAATCCGTTCAATCCAGGCTCTGCCTTTACAGACAAGTCTCTCTCCTGCCCCAAATCACATGAAGCTTCCGCTTGTTCCATTTCCCACTTGGAGAACTCCGATGCCATGTTCACAATTGACTCCTGGTCCACCTCTAGTCCACTCACATCCGCTGAGAATCTTTCTGTCACAACAACAGACAACAAGCGTTAAACAACATTATCAAATCATAACATGGTTCTACAATGCAAATGACAACTCATGTTCTCAAGTGTAAGTTAGTGTCTTCTTTAATATTAACTATAGTTCTGTCAAGACTTACCTCTATTATTATACACTGAGCATACTCTACAGCTTAAAATGCTCCTTTAGAACAACCAAAAACAACAACGTAAACATGTAAATGAAAAAAAAACAAAACAACAGCCACTAGTGAGAGTAATATTTTTCACATTAATATATTGGCTTCCACTGCCAGCTAAATTACACAGCAGTACAGTAGTCATGTTTTCACTCACTACGTACTTCGCAGAGATTGTCCCAACTCAAGGAAAAATCACACAGGACAAGATAAACTTACCATCTTCTTGCTCCATCATGATCTCATCTTGAAGAGCTTGTAGTCCCTGAACATAATCTTCGTTGTCATCGAATCCTTCCATAATTCAGAGTGCCTTTCAAAACTCAGTTGCTAGTTGCTATATCGATAAAATTGGCAGCCCCACGGAACACCCGTTTTTTAAAATAATACAGTTAATTTGCTTGCTTGTTTTTTGAATAAACTAATGCAGTTTAGTTATCCGCTTAGCCAGCATAGCAGCCAGTGCAATACGTCTATTAAACCGTGGCAAAACACCCCGGCATGAGCATAGTACAATTATTCACTGTAGACTACGACTTTGGCAAAAGACAACAAGAACTCCAGGGTCCTCTAGAAGTATACGAGAAGCGTGACGTCTATTCATGCAATTCGGTCCATAGAGGGTAGCAGCACTGCCATGACTGCCGCTGCTGTGGAGGAGCTTCCTGCGTTTTTCCGGAAGTAAACAGACATTATATCCAGTTGTCGATGGTAATTATGAGGGTGGGTACTTGAGTTTATACTCCAGCAAGGAAACCTTATATAAATCAATCTCTTGCGAACAGCCCATATTTTATTAATGAAGGCTTCCTTCTCCATTGTTGACTCTAGCCGTATGATGTCATGTCATTTCCCATGTTACGCATCTAATGTACACATGTTGTATATGCACAAGCGACGGCGACAGTAGTTTCCTTCCATCACTAGACAGAACGAAGCTTGATCATGAGCCGCACGCGAATTATGTTTGGTCAGCGTTCCAGAACACGGGTCCTCGAGTGACACAGTTTATATACCTCTGTCGCACTCCACTTAGCTAAGTATGTGCGGGGACGGACAAAGTGTCATTTATGCGCATTTCGTTCAGTTACGCCCGGAACTGAGCGTTAAAAAATCCATAATCATGAATTTTTAAAGGCAGTTTTGATCCTCCACACAAAAGAAAACTAACAGTAAGGGTTGTCCATTGGATGGGCTGATTTCACCTCCTCCCACTCCTGCCACTACCAAGTGTGTGTGTGTGTGTGGGGATCTGGATACATAGATGATAGTTTGGAAATATTATTCGCGAGGGCTTCATATTCATATGACCCCCTACAATAAAATGTCATCTCACGTGGCGGCGTGGCAGTCTCTGGCCAGTCTGTCAAAGGCTGTCACACACACTCACACATTTTACGTCTGTCTGTCCCTCTATTATTCCAAAGAACCCCATAAGCCCTGAGGAATAATGCAGCCTTTACAAGGAAAGTATAAATGGAAGGTATTTCCCTTTTGTAGTACAGCTCCTTGTTTGTTTGAGCACGTGAAATATTTCACAAGAAGATTTCCCGCCACAAAAGTTTTCCCTCCGTTTTTGCTCATAACTTTTGCGAGATTTCCAGTAAATATATAATAATAATAATAATAATAATACTAAGTCAGTTCCATTCACACAGTGCAGCAATCAGCAATACGCCTAGCTTACACAAGGCGCAATTCTCCTTCTGGTAAACGCTCACGAAAACCCCGTCTTAGTGGATAGAAAGTTTAATTGAGCACACGCTGCGACTCTGCCCCAATAGCAATAGCACTTATTATGCCGCCTCGCGTATGTTTGCCTCTATTAAACGGAAAGTTGAGTCAACGTCAGCGCACCTCAGTCGCTGGCATCATGTTCAAGTCACACAGTTTTCTTGGGCGCCAGACAGCAGCAGTCAAGAGAATCATCATCCTCAATAGAGCGATTTCCCGCCTAAACGTCCAGAGCTCAAGTAAGTGTTTCCACCGATTTTATACGAAATACTACCAAGGTGTATCCGGCATGACAGAATAAAGTCCATGTAAACATGGGTCAAGTCCAGACATCAATAGTGATAGGGTGTCACCGAATTATGAAATAATTCGAAGGGTTCTACTTTCCGCCCAAGTTTAGGCTAATTTTTAGCGAATGCTAAACTATATACCTTTTGGTTTAGGAAGTAATAGAAGTATAGTCAGCTTATGTACTGCCCACTGAAGTAAATGGCTGAGAAATCGCATCAGCTCGTAATCACTGTCCTTATCATTACTTTAACGTTTGACTTGACTGACTTTGTGTGGCTGGCCCGAAATAATGTGGAGAGGACTATTTCCGTGGGGTCGAACATTGCTAGAATTCATAGACTCCTAATGTACACTACGGCCCGTCCAGCTGCGAGCCACTCCAGCCATGCTCGTCGCCAAAAGCTTCGCATGAAGTGGAGCATGGAAGGAAATGCGCACGAGATAGATAAACACGCGGTGGGACCAACACGTTGGAAAAGTGGCGCGCACACACACACGTAGTGAAGAACTGTAATAATTATACGCGCTTAAAAGCCTTCTTATATCAGCGGAAAGCAGTGTACACCTGATGCCTCATATTTCAGGTATCCTCGACAACAGCTCGTTCTGTACAGGATAAATTGTTAAAGGATATGACGGGGGGGGGTCGGTCGGCAAGGGCGTTCTCACTGCCACCTCCTATTTATCCTCGTTAAACCAGAATTTGCAAGCTTTCCCACGGGCCATCACACAGAGTCATATTTACTGAATTCGTCTTTAGCGGCCCTATAATATGCTTTCACTCCCTCCATATCCTCTAAACCGGCTCATAATCCAAGGTTGTCCGCCACGCTCATGGCAAGGTTTTAGTCACACTAATTGCTGCCCCCTACAAGGACCAGGACCGCGCCAACCTTCTTATTCCCGCCTGTCTCAGCCGGCACTCATTTCGGCATGTAAATGCGACAGTCGGAAGTCAATAGTTTACTACAAACTATCCCAAGTTTATAAGCATTCCCTCATCAGACCGCTGGAATGCCATGGAAATAATTGTCGTGAATTCAGTTTTAATTGAGGTTAAATCCAGCCTACGGCTCTGTACAGAGCAGACCAGACATAATTATCTCTTACATGCATACCCTTTTAATAGCACCAAGAAAAATATTGGTTCACTTAGTCCCCTGCACGCTTCCGCCACTCAAATAATCAACCTCGTAACATTTTCCCTAATTTTCTCAAAAAATCACCACCGCCATTTCCATACCAACCCAAAGAACTACAAAGTCCACACATTCCCATTTACTCTTATTTATTCCACCTTTTTATTACACATTTATATATATTATTCCCCATCCCCAATACTCAATCGAATCCACGAGTAACACAAAAACTCCCACTGTCCTAACCTCAGGCCCCTCTGCAACCCGCTTCTTCAACCTAAACTTTCTTTCCCGCTCTCCTCTAATGCAAACGAACTTCACCCAGTCAATCAAATGCCCTACAAAGGCCTCTCTCTACCCGTATAGTCCCTCAAGACGGGTTTGACCCACTATATATTTTCCCAACCGCAATTATTATCAAAAATCAATCACACCACCCATATACATATGTATACTCCCTCCCCCAACCATCCCATGCTAACTCTTGCAATCAACAGCAGCGTCTTCCTTGGCCCTCAAATCGGCCAGCAGCAGTTTGTTTCTCCGATAAACTCATTTGCCCGCCATCGCTCACATTATACGGGCCAAAGTCCAATTTCAAAATATGCTATCAAAGCTCAGGAATTTTTTCCACTTGGATATTATCCCGAAAATAATACGCTGCTGTGAAATATTATTTTCTTCCGCCAACACGGAGGGGGATTCGGGGATTTCATTGAGAATTTTCCACGGCGATTTCTATACAGACAGAGCGACTGCAAGTAGCCGTGTGAGGTGTGAGTATGCGAGCCATGTACAAATCCGAGTATGACGAGGGCGAGGACGTGGTGTCCCGGCGCATTTGAAAATTTGTGCGTGTTCCCACTCAGGGAAAGGCGTGGGGCTGACTACTGGCTTGCTCTCTCTCTGTTTGACTTTTTTATGGGGGAAGATGCATGGTAGCGGAGGTCTACGAACGAGCTAATGACGGAGAGGCTTGGGCCCACTGCTGCTCGAGTTGGCGGCGTAGCAGCGAAAATGAGGGAAAATACACAGCGTGTGTGTGTGTGTGTGCAGCCGCATGTGTGTGTGGCCTCATGTGCTCATAGCCGCGTATTTGTGTGCAACCCTGTATGTGTGTATGTATGTGTGTGTGTAAACGCGTATTTGTGTGGAGCCTTATGTGTGTGTGTGCGTGTGTGCGCGTCTGAGCGCGGGTGCGGGAACCACTATAGCTAAAATCCTATACGGCACATACTATGGAGGTCGGCTCACTGTGTGAGTGTGTGTGTGCGAGGTACAACTATTGAACGCAGGCTGAGAGGCGAGGGTTTGCTGTACTATGCTCCTACTCCTCCGTATGCATGAACACACACATATTTATACAGGCTTTGTAGGTCTGGCTGGCAATCACGTATACATATATGCATTTGTTGTGGATGACGGGACAAAATAACGCATGCGCTGGGAGGTGAGAGTGGCTGATGCTGAAAATGGCTTCAGAGGAAAGATTTTGGAAGAAGCTCTCGTCAGTACAGATGTAGACGAATCGGCGATGAGTTCTGTTCTGGCTTCTAAAACCACTCGTCATCTCATCCCTTCGTCATTATTGAGTCTCCCTGACGGTGCCCTCGTAGTCGTGGAGAAAAATTGGACAAGTTGTGGTGTGGATCCCCGGAGCTCATATATTTTGAGTGAGGAAATAATAGTTAATTGGGACGTAGAATTAGGAGTGTGTGGAAGTTGCGTAAATGTGTTTGGTGGTGCTAGAAGAGTAACAACAGCAGCAGCAGTAACAACGGTGGTCGTAGTTGTATCAGTAGTGGTGGTCAAGTCGGATTGAGGGGACGACGACTAATACGAGGACTGATAGGACGACAAAAGAAGAATATATTACTTTAAATGAGGTTCATGACGATGAGGAAGAAGGTGGGCGACTAATTTGGGATCGAAAAATATAGAAGAGGAAGGGGAAAAAGGTCAGGGAGGTGGGCCGGTATTATTATTATCATAGAGAAGAGCGTATATGATGTTGCTGATGATGATGATGAAGATGAAGATGAAGCTGAGGATTTGTGTACGAGTCAATATTACAACGTATACATGTACATAGAGAGATCTCTTATTTTTCCTGAGACAATTGTTGAGCATACATATATATACATATATTTACGTATGTACATAAATAATAGTGACATATATTTAAATTTAATAGGAAAGTGTATAAAGTAGTGAGTGAGAGACTTGATTGGTGAGGATGTGTGGATGGTAAGGGATTTGACTGGATAATAGTGAGAATATAAAAGAATAATAAGTAATACAGTTATATTTACTACGTATGTACGTCGTGAATGTGCACTGTGATCTTGTGGGATTGGACTGGTTAGGATTCATACGAGTAATTCTTGTACATGTGTGTAGGAGTTGTAAATTTGAGAAAATGAAGTGGGCATCCCAGTGTAATGACAGTAAATGTGACAAGTGGTTCATCAGGAGGAGTGACTGGGACTAATAATAGCAGTAATAAGAGTGAGAACGAAACCGTGGTGTTCACAACCAAGTCATCCTCTCAAGTAGGGATGACCATGACGATGGCTCCAGTCTCCACTTCATTGGCAAGCATGAGTCCAGCTCCGGCAAGTACCGTAATAGTAGGTAGTAATACTAATTCTTTAGTGAATCATGTTGTTGAAAGTCAGTTAGGAGGCTCTCAAAATACTGTGTCCAATCTTAATCATTTGAACACTCGATCGGATTCTGACAGTGGTGGCCAGGCAGGAGCAGTGGTTCTGAATAACATTATCCTCCCTCATAACGCAACATCAGCACCAGCAGCAACAACCACAACAACAGCAGCGTCGGCCGGCGGGACACCCAACGGCCTTCAAACTTTGGGTGTTCACATCAGCAGCGGCAGCAGCAGCAGCAGCGCTGGAGCTACAAGTAGTAGTGCTGGTGGTACTAATAGTGGTGTACGGCATCCACAGCATTTGGCCCCAATGACCGTCAATGTTGGCCCGGGCACGACTGGTCAACAAGGTAGTCCAAGTCAGACGACGGTTCTTCTGAAACATCCCCAGGCACCTGGCATCGTGGCTTCAACCACCATAACGAACCCCTTGGGAGGAACTGTGAGTCCGGCGACGGGCGGCGTGACACCGTCGACGGCCACGACCACCACTGCCCTCGGAGGAGGACATGTCCCCAACTCAGCCCCAACTCCCACTATCATTAATGCAGCTGGAGGTCTGCGTATTTTAAATATGAATATGAATGTGAACGCTGTGCAAGCCGCGGCGGTCGGTGCTGCTAGTGCTGGAACGGTTCAGGCGGGAGCAGTGGCGGGGAGCCCTGCTCAGAAGGCCTTGGCTCCCAGGATGATCCTCAGTCCTCAGATGATTGGTGCTAGACCTGGTCAACCGGGGGTGAGTCATCTTTATTTTTATACATATATCTACACATGTACACACATTATACACAAATATATCTGACATATACATTGGAACTGGAATGTACATATTATTTATATTCGGAGCGATCAATTCGTTCTATATATATATATATATATATATATATATATTGCCTCTCAGTTCGTTCTCGTCCTCTCATTCTTATATATAATTGTCATATATCCTCACTCTCTTTCGTGTTGTACCGGTGTATTGGTTCTCGTCACACGTCGTCCTTGGGTGTAAAATTCTACCAGGAAACCGCTCTCTCTCTCTCTCTCTCTCTTTATATACACTTGTAACTTTAATTTTGATTAATCCTGTTAGACAACCAGGTTGTGAACAATTATCAACTCCCGTGTAGAATATTATTGTACGGAGTGTCATATATATACGTTTACCATCCTGTCCCGTCCAGTCCGAGAGGTGGAAGCCAGGTGTATCCCTTGGAAACTTGTCTCTTCTCAACAGCAGCGTCCTGACTGACGGAGTATAGTTGTGTACAAATGCCCATGGAACAACCGCCGCTTTCGGCTTTATATGCCACTTTTGTAACTGATCTATCAGTGAGTCCAGTGTGAGCGAAACCCAATGGTTGGATCATCTCCCCACAAAGTTCCCCCGACAGATACCGGTTGTTGTCCCCGATTTTAAATCCTGGTAAATTTACCCCTCAACTCGTAAAAAATGATGCTCAAGAAGCTTTTGAAAAAAACGCCTTTAATTTTAATCAGAATTTTATAGCCATTGTTTGACACACCATAACGGATTTGGTTGCTGTGTGGTGTGACATCTAAAGTCTTCGGTCCCGGCCAAGACCCGAGTGTCCCTTTCTACCCGCCTCCTATTATTTGTCTGCCCCTCCAACCATCGGCGTTTCATCTTCCGGACCGCTGTTGTTATTTTCACACTGGAGCGCTTGTGTAAATTTGTAGAGTAGCAATCACCTTCTTCCGGATACGATTTTACCTCCTACCACCTGCCCAAGGTTATACACAGCACAGGGTCAACACACTAACCTGTGCACAGCCCACAGCCCAATGTCATCCGTTTCCCCGCACGATTATACTCCTGTGCCTAGCTCGTCTGGTCAGCATCTCACATCCGATTTCCTCATCATCAAAAGGCGCAGCGGATGAACCTTGAGAGCTTGAGGTCTCCGGTGTATCCCTTAACGTGGCCGGCCGCCTTTGAGCCCACAAAGTTTGGCTTGAAGAAATATACTGAGCAACCGAGTCCCTATTCTCTTATTATTAGAACAATTCAAATCACCACCTGATATTCACCCTCCTTGTTCAGGTTGAGACTGAACAGGTTTCAGTCCTCGATGGGATGAAGAGGCTGATGAGAGGGAGGAAGCTGGAAATCTTCGTCTGAGATGATGATGATGATGATGCTGTACAGACCGGCTGAGGAGTCTCACGTGGCATTTGGTGTGGAAAAGGCGGGCAAGGGTACGTGTGTGGGCAGCATCTCGCACGCTACCGTAGTAGCATATAAGCAGTAGCAAGAGCAGCAGCACACTGTAAAGGTCTCTTTCCATGTATGTGCGTGTGAATGCAAGATTGTGTGTTTGTGTGTATGTGTGTGTGCGTGCCTGTGTATGTGTATGTATGAGCGAGTGCGTGCGAGTGCAATCCCTTTGACGGCGGGTTTATACTGTGTGAACATAAAACAATTATGTACTAATTTCCAGCATTCGTTATTGGGATTCCCTGATCAATTATTTTTATTGTAGGATTTATTGTACTTTTGTAACTGAATGGAGATTTTTCGGGGTATCCTTGTCACTTACGGTAGAGGTGTGTTTCAGTATTGTTGTGTATAAATAAAATGTATGTATATAAAGTTACTTGAGTGTGTGTGTGTGTGTGTGTGAATGCATGACCAAGATTGCCCTTGGTCAAGCGGCGTGGGCACTACCTAATAGTAGTAAACTACTTACGTCCATGGTGGTATATATTTCATTGGATTTTGCCATGTGTGGATTGAACAGGTTGATGAGGAGTATCAGTCTGAATTCTCAGAGTTTCTAATGCTCAATTATAAACAAAGCGTGGGTGAGGAGGCAAATGAATGTGAAGATGGAGAAGTAGAGGAAGAAGAAGAAGAAGAAGAAGACAGAGAAAATGAAGCAGAAGAGGAAGATGATGGTAGCGGCGATCTTGGTGGTGGTGTTGTTGTTGGTGGTGGGAACGGAAAGATGAAAAAGAAGAAGAGGAAGAGTGTTGTGGAATGGAAAGCGGATGACGACGACGACGACGACGACGGTTTGAGTCCCAGCTCTCATTTCTCGCCAGAGTCGTCCACTTCCATGCGAGTGAAGGAGTTTCCAGGCGACGGAGGGAAGGGAGATTGCGACGGGGGTGGTCATGGTGACGACGACGACGATGTTGTTGATGATGATGATGACAATAATAATAATAATAATAGTAACTGGACAGCTGATATTGATGAGATGGAACATGTTGTTGATGTGATGGAAACCACGGGTGGTGATGATGGTGTTGTGACTGGGTCAATGGTGATAGGGTCCCCAGCAGCAGCGTTGGGACTCGGTGATACTGAACTCGGAACTGAGCTTACTTCTCCGGATGATCATAATATACGTAACAATACTAGTGGTGATAATAACGATAGTAATAATAATAATAATAATAATAATAATAGCAGCAGTGGTAGGAACAGCCTTACAAATCCACCTACAACCACTGGAATTAGGGGTGACGATGACCAAATGATAATAATGATGTCCCCGCCCACCAATAGTCATAGTCTTTGTAGTAGTGCTCCGGCCGAGCCGGACCTATTCCTTGTCGAGCCATCATCATCATCATCGGACGACTCCATCCCGGGGGCATTGAGTGAAATTGTTGTTGTTGTGCCTGATAAGAGTTGTTCGGGGAGGAGGAGGAGGAGGAGGACGCCGCCGCCGGTTGACCCGCCATTGAAAATTACTACCAAGGATAAAGGGGACCAGGATGATGATGTTAATGATGATGATGACGACTCCTGCTCCGCTGCCGACATACAAATCCAACTCTTCCAACACTCCTCCTCCTCCTCTCCCCCATCTCAATTCCATTGTGTTCAAGAAGTGCCGCCGCCGCTGCCGCCACCACCACCACCGCCACCTCCTCCTCCTCCACATTCGGATTCCGATGAGGACGAACCAGAGTTACCTGAGCTCGTTACCTTTAGCAGTGTGGTGGGGAATGATGAAATTAACTTGGTGGGGGGTGGGCCTGATGTGACCACGGACACGTCCACATTCCTCACCCCGGCAAGTCCACCACCGTACCACCACCTCCACCACCAGCCGGACCAACGTACTAATAGTTCAAATAATGGTGCTTATAATATGGCCGAAGAAGCGGAAGAAGGGGAAGGTCGAAAGGACTCTAATTTATTACTCGGTACTAGTAGTAGTTGTGGCACTAATAGTAGTGGTAATAGTTGTATGAGCAGTTGTAGTAGGGTCAATACATCCCCTAAATTATCTTTGTACAGTAGCTGTAGCAGCAGCAGCGGTTTGAATCGGATCAGTGACATGGCAATGGAAGGGAGTAGGGAGTCAGTTTTCCATCATCATCAGGAGCATCATATTCAGGATGAGCATGAAGGAACTCTGGGTAATTGTATTAAGGAGCCAAGTTCGTGCAGAGCCAGTGTAGTGGAGAGTGGGAGGGAATTGCTAGCACAGCAGCAGCAGCAACAACAACAACACCCAGAGCAGCAACAGAGTCTTCTTCATGAGCAGGTAGACAATAATAATGGTGAGCAGTCCAAGGTTAGGCCATCCTTCATAGTGATAAAGGGGCGACCCTTGACGTCAGCCGGGAGTAGTTGTAGTAGTAGTAATAGTGGAGGGTCATCTCAAAGTTCCGTGGCCAGCGGCGGGCTGTACACGTCATCCCCCAATATCCGCTATGCCCCGAACCCTTCGTATTCCTCATGTGTCGCCGGTGGGGCGGGTGGGGGAGTTACGATGGAACAACAGCAGGCCGGGCGGAAATCAGTGCTGATGGGAGGTGAGCACTTGTCATCACCACCGCCCATTCGAATCCCCCCACAAACTCACCATGGACAGGGTCAATTCCATGCCTACCCGGCAACGGTACCGGCACCACCACCGCCGCAGTTTCTCAATCAGCAACAACAACAACAAATTTCACGGCAAAATATCCCTCTTCATCATCATCATCAGCAGCAGCAGCCGCCGCCGCCGCCGCCGCAATCACATCATCATCATCATCTCTCCCCGAAAAGTGTTGGGAATGTCATGACGTCCCCGAACATGATGATGATGAGCTCCCTTTCAGTATCTTCTTCCTCTCCTTCGACGACTACTTGTTCCTCATCTTCTGCAGAGTACAACAACAACAAAAGTCCCAAGTGCTTTACGAGTGATGCTCAATTACATTCCCAGTTTGTACATTACAATCAGAAGCATCCACTGATCCCTCAGGGGGGTGGAGGGCATCGTGTGAACATGACGTCCCCACAGCGTCAACAACAGCCGCACCAATCTCATTTTCATCATCACCAACTTCAGCAACAGCAACAGCCACCACCACATTCTTCACCGACGTCTTTCCCGGATCATCATCATCACCACCACCAGAATCAGGGTGGTGGTGGTGGTGGTGGTCGCCACACGAATGATTTCACTAGTATTCATGGTATGCGGATGGATGGGAGTTGCACGAGCACAGCGACTGCGGCTGCTGCTACCATGACAACAACAACTACTCCTAGTCGAATCCAAGGCGGTCCGATTTCACAGGGTTCCTTGACGGATGGGTCATCATCATATCCCTATGGTGCACCCATCATCATACCACATCATCATACTTCACCACGAGCAAATCAACCGCCGCCCCACCAGGTTCTCTTACCCGGCCCTGCCACAGGTTGTGATTATTTCCCGTCCACCCTCACGTATACGAGCCAGCATAATGTGCCTTCCCAGGTGGATCCCACTCCACTCACACCCCACCACCACGGGCATCCCCCGCACATGTCCGGATCAGGACAACAACAACAACAACTAATAACTCCGTCATCGTCCACCACCATCCACCTCCACGGCGGTCCACCACCTAATCCTCCCATGTTGTCCCCGCCGACGCGACATCCTATGGCAAGGCCAAGGTTACACTCCCCCACGAGTGGGTATGGGATCCAACCGCCGCACTGGATGAGCCCTAATAATAGTCCTAATTATAATAGTAAATGTGGGGGTGGTGGTAGTAGTGGTAGTAGCACGAGCAGTAGTAGCTGCAGCAGCACCACCACCTCCACCGCCACCGCCACCAGCATCATCATGGGAAGGGAGCAGGGCTCACACGTCATTATGCACGGACAACTCATGCGGGATGGTGGAGGAGGCTCTCCAGGCATGAGGAGTAGCAATAATAATAGTGGAAGCAGCGGTAGTAGTAGTAGTGGTAGTAGGTATTATAATTCGGGCTACGGCCCTACCAGTCAGTACCCTGGAGTGCCCTATGAGAATTACCCATTGCATGGTGGTGAGACCGGGAGATTCGGAGGGGGTTTGAGGTCGAACCTTGCTGGGAAAGGTCACCACCATCATACACCGCACCCGCAGCATCTCCTACAGCATAGTGAGAATATTTTCGTAGGGAACAGCAGCAGCAGTAGTAGCATAAGTATTGTAAGTAGTAGCAGTAGTAGTTGTACTCGTAGTAGTAGCAGTGGTGGCAGTGGCCCAGGCACAATGAATCGAGTACAAACGTTAAACGCCCCCGGTATGCGCTCAGTATGCATGTCCAGTATGTATCCTCAGGAACAGAATTTCCGTAGCTCATCAGCATCGGCCACGTCCGGTCAGTTCATCATGGGGAGTCAGGAGCAGTATTATCCACAGGGATTCAATCCGTCAACAGTAGCAACAGCCGCCGCCGCCACCGGTCAGATGCTATGTACGAGTTCCGGTAGTAGTAGTAGCAGCAGCAGCGGCAATTGTAGTAGTACTGGTAGAAATAGTAATAATAATGTTAATAATAATAATAATAATAGTAGTAATAGCAATATTAATAATAGCGGAATTAGTAATGGTACGGTTATGAATAGCGGTGGAACTAGTGGTAATAATGGGAGCAGCTATGCGGTCGCCCTTGGAGGGCCGCAGGAGCATGTTGGAACGTCGTCGTCGACATCGTCATCATCATCATCATCATTCCCACTAGTGTGCCGTGTGAGTCCAATAAGGACTAGGTATGAAGATCCCACTTCCGGCTACCCAGTAGTCCCTTCTTCCTATGCGTCGAAATCAACAACACTGCCGCCGCCACCGCCACCAATATCGCATCATCATCATCATCACCACCACCAACAACAACAGCAACAACATCCACACCACCAGCAACATCACCATCATGTACCCGCGCCATCATACTCAGCCCAGCTGGACTGCTCCTACAGCAGTAGCAGTAGTAGTAGTGGTAGTAGTAGTAGTAGTAGCGGTGGTCACCACCACCACCACCACCATGTGGGGGCAAGAATAATGGTAGCCTCATCGTCAGGTGGAGGTAGGCTGCCACCGCCGTCGCTGCCGCCGCCTCCACCACCACCACCACCTCCACCACCATCGGGATTTTTTTTTGACCCGTATAGTTGTTACCCTTACTACGACGAGAGCCAGTACGGCGTGAACAGCCACAACCAGTACAACCACAACAACAACAACTACTACTACTACAACCACAACCAGAATGCCAACTACCAGAATGAGGGTGGTCGGAGCTTGAGGACGGTACGTCAACTTCCATCTTCAGATTACTAATGGATGTTTGCTTTGTATGTGTTGTGCAGCAAATCACTCTGCAAGCTTTGCCGGGGCTTCCGCCAGGGGCACAGGGTCATCATCTCCTCGTGAAGACGGAGACAGGGCAGTACCAACTTCTGAGAGTTGGAATGTCCACACAACCACAGGCACCACAACCCACTGCCGCATCTGTCACGAATCCTCCTCTTCCTCCACCCCCCGTTCCTCCACATCCTCATCCTCATATGACGACGACTACGACGACTCATCCCATAGCCCAACAACAACAACAACATCCTCATCCTAATACCCCTCAATCGGCTCCTCCCTCCACTACCTCCATTATTGCACAACAACAACACCAACACCAACAACAACAACAGTCATCCTCCTCCACCACCCCTAATGTTCCATCCAATATGATGCCCTCCTCCATGGTTTCCTCCTCGCCGGGGGCGGGAGTCCTACCGGTGTCTGCCCTGTCCTCTGTCGTCGCAGCCTCCACCAACTCCTCCTCGTCCTCCTCCCCCTGTCCCACCCCTTCTTCCCTCCCTCCCAATTCCGTGATGACGTCAACTCTTCAATCCCTATCAGTACCACAACAACAACAATTACAGCAGCAGCAACAGCAGCAGCAACAACAACAACAACAACACCCACCCCAGCAGGGGAACCTCATGACCCCGGCGTCAGGTGTTAATATAGTTGTGACGACCAACTCCCCTGGAGCACCAGCCCCTGTCATGAACTCGCTCATGACCCCGACGACGAATAATCCCGTGGGCGGTGCGAGACTTCCGATGACGAGCAACCTCGTTCATACTCATTCTATCTCCACAGTAGTCCCTCCCGCTGCTGTCTCTTCAGCTTCTGCCATTATTTCCTCCACTACTGCGAATCCCAGTCCAGTTCTACCTGTCACCAGTCCCCTCGCCACCGCCACCACATACCGACTTCAAACTGTTCCATCAGTCCCGCCCACTGCTGCCAGCAATTCCGTAAGTATATAATTATTCTCCCCTCTCCACACTTATAATAATAATAATAATAATAATAATAATTCCAATTCAAACCTTTTATTTCCTTTCTCAAAAAAACAAACAAAAAAACTTAAAAACAAAAAAAAAACGTGATAAATCAAACGAGAACAAAACTATAAAAAAAGAGTCTCACCGCCGCGGAGTTGTCTTCTTCATCCCTTGCTACCACCGCCTCCTCCAGTACTATGAAGCTCGATCTTTGACGTCGGCATCGGTGGTGGTGGTGGTGGTGGTGATGATGTTGATGATGATGATGATGATGCTTATGCGAGGATGGTCATGCTCTTTTAAAGGCTGGGAACAGCAGCAGCAGCAGCAATGTAGATTTTTCTTTCCATTCAGAATCATTTTTCACAATAATTTTTTATCAAGCTTTTGGAATGGTTATACAATTATGTTGATTACAAACACTTTTTTTTGTGGAACCACAAACTTTCCCCAAATGTACTACCATAAACTATACCGCTGTGAATGATCATATGTTGGCAATTCCCTCGATGGATTCCTAAACGGGCTCGATTCTCCCTTTGAAAGATGTTTTTGAGAGAGATGTCGAGTAGTGGAAGAGTGATGATTGCAGTATAGTTTATTATAGGAAGGAAATGTGAGACACGGGAAGATGTAAGAAGTGAGGGGAGTTTGTCGTCGTTGTTGTTGTTGTTATTATTATCATTATAATAATTATTGTTGGGTATTACCGAGTTTTTCCTCTGAAATTCCCCGGGATGACAGACTATATAAACTAAAATTAACTCGCCCGT
Source organism: Pseudobourletiella spinata (assembly GCA_009870155.1). Classification (NCBI taxonomy): domain Eukaryota; kingdom Metazoa; phylum Arthropoda; class Collembola; order Symphypleona; family Bourletiellidae; genus Pseudobourletiella; species Pseudobourletiella spinata. The sequence continues at coordinate 27,085 of WJFA01000509.1, forward strand.
ATGCCGAAGACATGCCGAAAACGAGTGAGAGAAAGCGTGAGATAGACGGACGGACACAGGAACAAACAGAATGTGAGGGGGGGGGGTGAAAGGGGAAAAAGAGCGGGAGAGAATTCCATTTGTTTTGAGGGAATCCCTTGACTCGTCGTCCACATATGTGGGGATCCATATATATGCATATGTATATGTATATATATATTAGTGGAGGAAATTTTCAGAAAGTGAAGATGAGAAAACAACGAAGAGCCGTGTCATCATCGATACTTCCCCCCCTCCTCCCTGCCCCCCATTGATGCTTCGTCGTCTTCCCCCCTATGAAATGATTCGATGTTTTTGTGTTGTCCGCCTTGAGTGTTGCTTTCGATGTTGCATGTTTTTTGCATTTTTTATTTTTATTATTATTACTATTATTATTATTATTATATATTGTGGAGCCTCTTGTGATTGAGATTTGAGTATATTAAGTATGTTTAAATGCCTCTTTTAACTGTGTGATGATTGTGATTGTGATTTTTCTTCGTATGTTTTATTTTTGTTGTTTGTGTGTGTTGTGTACGTGTTGGATTGTGTGTGTGTATTTGTGCGGTGGGTGGTACTATTAGTATTATGTTGGATATGATGATGATGTCGTGTGTGACATGTGTGTGAACTCATATACTTTGAGTTCCGTCTTGATGATGAGGGGCGGTGTGTGTGTGTGCGCACGAACATCTCTTTGTTGTACTACTTTATCATATTTATTTTTTAAAAAGACGTTAGGAAAAGGGTATCCTTTTTTTATCATTTCAGTTTATAGCTGATTCCGAATACTTTATTTTTTCGTTTTAATAGGTCAGGTTGTACAGTGTCTCTTTAGTTTGAAGAAAGGCCCTGAAAGAGCAGGAGTGCTAATATGTTTTGATTGATTATGATGATGATGATGATTAGGGTGAGGATCTGTGTGGAATGTTTTTGAATGAACTTGCCGTAATGATGTTAAATTTTTTTAGTTTTAATTGAATGACGCTTTGTTTTTTGAAGGATGATTTTGTTCAGTGTTGAAGAATGGGTTGTTGTTGTTGTTGTTGATGATGGTGATGATGAAGATGACAGCATGGAGAAGGGGGATAGGGAGGCGGAGGGATTTTTTATAGCTATTTTTGATGAATGCAAAGATAGGATCCTGTTTGTCGAGCTTAGGCTGTTCTCTCGTTAATATGTGTGGAGTTCCATTGAAGAAAAGCTCTGTTCTGTCTCATTATTATAACTATTATTATTAGGGACTGAATTATTCCTCTTGTGTGCTTAACTGTGGAAGGTTGGAAAGATTATTATTAGTGTTGTTAATATTATTATTAATTATACCATCACTCTGACCGTAAATTTTTTGCCGCCCGTTTGGAATGGAACGAGCGAATTGCCCGAGTGTGCGGAATACATACGGGGAAAATGAGCAAATCCGTGCAGTAGGAATCCTGATATGAGATTATTATGATTATAATTATTATTTTTCTCGTTACTATTTTGAATTTGATTCCACTATTATTGAACTAAGTAGTTGTTTCCCTCGCCATGCACGTTGAAGTATTATGGCAGCAGCAGTCAGCCGTAGTAGTGTGTGGTTATAAGCTCTCTCTCTCTCTCTCTGATTCGTGAAAATTATTCTTGACGTTGTTGTCCTCATTTCCCGTTGTTTTTTTTGTTTCTTTTTGGTTTTTTTTCTGGACGGGAACCCACAGGGTGGTGGTATGGGGATGACTGCTTCAGTGCCAATGCATCAGCAGCATCAGCATCCGCAGCAACAAGGGTATCCTCCTCAGCATGCACAAACGGTCCAGGGTTCTCCGGGGGTGGCGACGACGACGCCGTCGAATGCCTCGGCTACGGCCAATTCTGTTAGCCAGGTTCGTTGTTGTCAAGTTATGTCACGCACAGGCATTGAACCCTGGTGGTGGGTTGATGATGATGATGATTATTTGATTTGTTACGAGGGTCTTCGGCTCGTATATATGTAGGACTGAAGTGAGTGAGCGAGTGAGTATCGTAACCGTTTTGGTATGTTAAGTACCCGAATGAGAGATGTGTGGATTGAGGAAGTTGAAGGAGGAGGAGGAGGAGGAGGAGCAACACTAGTGATACAATTGTTTTGAGGATGCTCCCCTGAAAATTGTGGTATAAAGAAAGCAAGTGATGATGGTCCGAATGTTGGATTTAAAGAGAGTTGGAATCCACATTTAAAAATTGAGGAGAAGGGTGAGAGAATGAGGGTTGATGTGAGTTGTTGTTGGAAGGGAATGATAAGTCTTTGTTGTTTTTACTATTATTATTAAGTTGGGGTTACTTTATATGCATACGTGGTGGCTCCTATGTTTTGTAGAGCGCGGATACTTACTTATTCCCTCTCGCCTCAGTGTTCCATCTTTTTTTAAATGTTGTTGCCATGAGTATATTGGGGCTAATAGTAGGTATATATATGAAATATACATACATTTATGTATGAGTGATTGGGGTGGTGAAATGTGTTGTTGTTTTGTTCATGTTGTTTTTCGTATTGTTTTTTTAACACTATTTTTATTTTATTTGATGAAGATGGTCGTCATTGTGACGAGGAGATGAGTATTTGAAGATGTAAAGAAGATGTTCCTTGGTTTTTGATGATAATTAGATGACTGCTGAGACGGCGAAGATGAAGTGCAAAAATTTCCTATCCTTCCTGTTGGAGCTGTCGGCGAAGCAAAATGCGACAGTGGCTCGGAACGTGAAAACCCTCATTCAAGGTTTAGTGGATGGTAAAGTAAATGCGGAGGATTTCTCCGACCGGCTTCAGAAGGAAGTTAATTCTCAACCCCAGCCGTGCCTTGTTGGTTTTTTGAAGGTGAGGCGGAGGAGAAGGAGGAGGGAATGTCCGTGTCGTCGTGACACTATTAGTTTTATATTACATATACTAATTCGGAGGATCTGATCCGAAAATGAAAATCTGAATGAATGTAATGATGGCGGGTCTCTGTTTCGGGATTTTGCAGAAAAGTTTACCGCATTTACGACAGTCCTTAGCGACGAAGGAGTTGACAATCGATGGCATCCGACCCCCGTCACTGTCATCCATTGGCCCCACTGCTCCTGTCACAGCTTTAATACCACAGAATCAAGTAATAATGAATCATGTAATGGCGCATTTTTATTAGAGTAATATAGAGAGATGTAGCATGGGATTTGAAGAATTTGAAGTCTGGAAGGGAGCATAGTTGGTAACTTAAAGGAATTATGGTGTGACTCGTAGCAGGTGCGCCCACAGGCGATGCCTACCCCTGTCCGAATTATTACGCCTATGAACTCCAGTCCGGCCCCGACTGTAACGACGACCAATAACATTGCTCCCATACCCCGGTCGACTGTGGCCGCTGTCCAGCAACGATTTGCTACGGTAAGGGATCGTGAAAGTGCCGTATGGAAAAACTGGATGACGGAAGTGCACTTTATTTTTAAGGGATCGTGCAATGAATTAATGTTATATTTTTTTTGTTCGTACGTGGACAGCCATCCAAGGCGAGCACGTCATCGGCTAGAAGTAGCACGTCAGCCAAGTCGAATGCATCCTCCAATGCGACCTCGACCTCTTCGCCGGCTGTGAGCGTGTCCTCCTCGTCAACAACTACAAAATCAAGTGGTCCTTCCTCCTCAAAATCCAGTTCAAAAGAAAAAGACAAGAAGGGAACTGCAGCCACCGCATATTCCGGCTATAGGTACTACTACTACAGCTTGTTTGGACGTAGGTATAGAGGTTGTCCACGACGCTGTGAACTACTGTCTGATTGGTTTGTGACAGTGGCGATGATGACATCAACGATGTGGCTGCCATGGGTGGCGTCAACCTTGCCGAAGAGTCACAAAGGATCCTGGGCTCCACAGAATTTGTGGGGACTCAGATACGTTCCTGTAAAGATGAAACCTTCCTTCCTGCCTTGCACCTACAGTCAAGGATAAAAGCAACAGGTAAGAAGCGTGGGGCAGCAGTCTCCTCCAATTTTTAGGCGCGGTCGTGAGAGTGACTGACGAGTCGCGACTCGCCGATTCTGACTGAGCGGGATAGTTTTGTATTCTTCGAAGTGCACGCTGTGGAGTCCTCTGATTTGTGCCGTAGTGCGGCTCAAGGACGATATGATCATTGATGATAATGATGATGATGATGATGATTATTATTGTTGTTGTTGTGATTTTATTCCAGCCGGAAAGTTTGGAATTGAAGAAGTCGCCCCTGAGGTCGCTGCTATGATCTCGCATGCAACGGAAGAGCGTCTGAAGAACCTACTAGAAAAATTATCTGTAATAGCTGAGCATCGGCTCGATGTGATAAAGGTATTGTGTTTGTGCTGAAAAGTGGTGATATTGGACGGTGGTTGTTTTTGAAATGATAATTAATTGCAATCCCTTGATCTTCACTCCCTTTCCAGGCTGACGAAAGGTACGAAGTCTCGCAGGATGTGAAGGGGCAGTTGAGATTTCTAGAGGAATTAGACAAGCTTGAAAGGAAGCGGCATGATGAGCAAGAGCGTGAGATTTTGATTAAGGCTGCCAAGAGTCGCTCGAAGTCTGAGGATCCAGAACAAGCCAAACTGAAAGCTAAAGCCAAAGAAGTGAGTGTTGCCTGAGATTATGTTGCCTGAGGCTTTAGATATGTTACTGCTGTAATTTATTGGGTTCAAGTTTTTGCTAAGTTCAGAGTGTAGAGTTAATCGCATTTTCTATCCCTTAACAGATGCAACGAGTAGCTCTGGAAGAAATGCGTCAGAGGGAAGCCAATCTCACTGCCTTACAAGCAATCGGTCCACGGAAAAAGCCCAAGTTAGACCCGCCAGCTGGATCTCAGAGTACAGTGGCTCAGGTACGGAGGTTGCCATGTTGCTGAGCATTATTGACATTTGCATTTGTAGTCTTTATATTCCGTCTTAGTAGACGCTGGGCTGACAAATTAGTATGAGTAGTTGAGTAAATGTTTGCTCGCCTGAGGAAGTCTACTTAGCTAATAGTTTTTGGCTCAGAGGATTCTGCTGAATTATACTTCAGCGGAGTGTGACATTTTCATCGATGTCGAGAATATTGACGTGGTGTGGTAACATTTGGGAATATTTGTGACCAGCATTTTAATGGGATTGTGATTTTTGTTTTGCAGACACCACTGGGCGGTCAAGGTGCTTCTAGTAGTTTAAGCAGACCACAAGTAAGTTTCGAAAAAGTCCTTTGTGGAAACTGGTGCTTAGTTTTGTAGATTCTATTTCAGGGCATAACAATAATTATAACAATTGATAGTTTGGACTTACGTCATGATTTTCCTGGTTTTTCAGATCGGATTGCGACCGCGGTTAAAACGAGTAAATCTCAGGGATTTATTGTTTTTGATGGAGCAAGACAAAGAAACCCAGAGGAGTCATTTCTTGTACAAGAATTTACTACTGAAGTGAATAGATGCGTTACGCATTAGACAAGTAATAAGAAAATTTGTAATAATATTGATTCGATTAACATTGAGTAGCAGTATGTACTATTGTTTAAAATTTTCTTTTTAACAATAAACGGTAGTAGCAAAACGTATGTCATCACTTAAGGTTTTTATGACTAGTTGAGAACATCATTATGGTAATGAGCTAACTGTTACGTCATTTATTCATGAAGATATATAATTTTTCTCAGCGTGACCGAATTTTTCAAAATAGCTTACGTTACGGAAAGGAAAATCACAATATTATGTCGATAATTATTATTGTGTTACTCTTTTAGTCTATTTTCAATGTACAATGTGGATGCATCGGAAGTCCATGTTGTGAGAGAAAAAAATAGTTCTGATGAAAACATATTAGGACTGCGAGAGCGTCACTGTTACTGGTAACACTAGACAAAAACAGCATGCATTATTACGATTCGTAAATGCATCTAAATATAGACGGAGCACCACGAGTAGTCAGTCCAGTGAGAAATGAAAAAAGAAGTTTCATCATCGTTTTTGACCAGAACCAATCATCCTACTTAGCAAGAGGTATATATAAATTTATATAAACTCTAATACTGGTACTCTGAAGATTTATAATTACAATAAAATACAGTGCGCGTCTAGCATAATTACCCGTATTTGGTATGGAGGTTAAAGTGTGTAATTTTAAATAAATCAATTTAAGGAAACTACTGCAGTGGCTTCTCATTTAAGTAGGGGAATCACAGGCGGAATACTGGTGTTTAGTACCACTATAAATAAATATTGTTATAATTATTGAATCAAATGTGTAGAGAAACTTACTCATGTAGGTGTGACGAATGAGAGAGGCATCCAGGAGTTTTCCATTTCGATACTGCAATTTCTTAAATGTCATAACATTTATGACTGCACTTGCAATTATGATTAATTATTATGTACTATTCCATTTGTTTATTTTATGCCTTGATTTGCGGCTATTCAAAAATAACTGTTTAAAAAAGAACAATAAAAATGGAGGTTGAACGTCTACTTCGTCGACCGTTGTATTCTTTAATTTCTAGTGTTACTGTGTAACGTACGATTGATTCCACTGTGCTTTTAGTTCAGACACGAAGTAAATCTTTTACGAGTTTACTTCAATGATGATTATATTTTGGAGAAATTGAAACTATGAATTGAATCTACAGTATTCGTAATAGCTTATTCATCCTTTGTAAAATTTGTGGTCACCTTCAGTTGTACTTGGCTAGTGGGTTCAGTGAAAATTTCTTCCTGTAACGGGAGACCTTTGATCATCATGTGAACTTGAACTTGGATTTCCATGTGAATGTGTATTTTCCGGTGGAAAATTAAGATTCACATTTAATTGTAGCAGCGTAAAAAACTTGAAAATCATATGGAAAGGATGTGTATGATTGGATTGGCATGTGATTTATTATGTCGTATCTGTGGTTTCCTGAAATAGCTCCGCCTGTCCCGATTTCATGAATATCCGTCATCCTGGATTGCATTATATTCCTTATCATTAATTCACTGTGTGTCAGTTTCGTCACTAATACAATCAGTGTTGCTCAGTGCTTGTTAAAAGTAATGAAGACGCAGTACTCACTAAGTGTTCACCCTCCTGCAACTGGAACCAAGATCACCTGTACAGGATTAATTGGTTGCCTCATTTGCCGACCAGTTTCAAAGTTGATGAAAATGAAATGGTTATATAGCAAGAGAAAATGCCAATGAAATGCAGAAATTAATGTAAACACATTCGTGCATTATACTACTTTATTCAAGTCAACATCCTAAACCTTGTGATAAATGATTCTATAGGGTTGTAGAATACAGTATCTAAAGGTACCAGAATAGTAATTGCTGTACTAAATCTTAGAGGCACCGAGAGGTTCAGCGTGTGTCTTCAAAGTGACATATGGCTTGGCTTATTAGATTGAGTGCGAACGAGACCGTGAATCTTTCCATTTTCAGATTGTCATTACACCAATAAGTGTTGGAAAACGGTACGAAATAGCAGAGCGTAAGTCGCATTAACTTAATTTGTATATTACTAATATGATTAAATGTAATGCAAATATTCCGAATAGGAATATTAACAATGTCGCAATATGCCATTTAACCGACTGAAAGGGTAATTAATCTTGATATCACTTAACTATGGGAAGATGATTGAAGAATTGTGTTAGGACGGAAAATGAAAATTATAATAAAAATTAAAGCCGTCACTGTCATATGATGTTGTTGAAATACAATTATACATTTCATTAGTTCGGTTGATCCCTGGCGGGTATTTTAATCTTTGAACCAGAGTTGTAGCACATATGCATTTGTTGTATCTCCAGTCCTACTGGCGCTCCCCCATCATTCCCTTCGGAGCCGAGGTGAAGTATAAAAGATTATAGAATACTGTAGTGTGTGATGGGTAAGGCGCGAGCGAATTAAGCGATTGATATTGATAGGATGACAGTTAGAGCTGTTCGTGGATCGTTTCGTATCGTGCCTGTAATGATGTCGGGTACAATCACCTTAATTCCTGCGAAACGACACGCGATCTTCGGGTGGTGGCAATAACTGAAAAGAACGGGTCGAACACGGAAAATTTACAGGATGTGAAATACTGTCCTAAATGGGAGGGTCAGTTTGTTGTCCATAACGGATCGCCTCGAGATTTACAGGACATGTGAACCACCCGTAGCATTTACTAACCCTGAAGTATTTCCTTCAACTAACATCTCGTTTCCAAAATATCCAAGTTTACATTTTCCCCGAACAATTTCAAATTTCCTCAAATTTCTGGGGTCTCTATGGGACATGGCATATCTCCAGGCGACGATTTTATCTCGTCACCGGAACAAGTTTCTGCACATCGTCATTTCGTTGTTCGAAGACCTGCAAGCTTGAACCTTGATACGGAAAAATAAGGCACATTTCATAGGGGTGGTTTTTAAAACAGCTTCGAATTAGGTTGGAAGTCGGGAAAGGTCAGAATTAGATCAGAAATGGGTTCTGCAAGTCACAAAGTCAATTTGGCGGTTCCGCAACAGTCCTCAGATTCGATTGACCTCGCATATAGGCAACTAGCTTTTTTGCCCACATGTCATCTGTGCTACTGTTCCATGGCAAGGATAATGGGTTTAGGACGACTGAACCGACGGA
>WJFA01000510.1:0-35685 GCA_009870155.1 Pseudobourletiella spinata
GTTAGGGTATGCTAGGGGAGGGTCACATACCCTAATAATCCCGAGCCGATCCGTTGTGGACACCTGACTGACCTTCCTGTTCAGCGTTATTTCGCAGACGCAAGGTGAAACACATGCATGTGAGCTAAGCTTGGCACAAAAGTGACGGGTTATGGGTACGTTTAGCCCAGCAGATGTGCTGTGTGCGGGCACACATGCACATAATAAATTATCCCATCCTCGCGTGTCGAGCTGAAGAGTGAAAGGTTTTGAAGGGACCTCGTAAAAAGGAGAATCCTTCCGTCACCACCGTAATGATCATTTCTTTCTCCCACGACAACCTCGGATTGTGATATCTCCAGAGACGGTCCCTAACAGGGAAAGTTTACTTTGCCACAAATATTCAGAGAGTTTCATTGAACTGTGAGAGGGAGATGGGTTAGGAAGGGACTTAAAAGAGAAAAAAGTAGAGGCCGAAGGATGCAAAGTTGCTCCAGAGATTTTTCTCCTCTTTTTCCTCGTTGAAATGAGAGTTTTTCTCAACATTTTCCGCCTACTTGAACCATTGCTTAAATTCTATACGAAGTGCGGTTTCCTTTCGCGAAAAGTGAAGTGAATTCAGCTGCTCCCCTTTTCGCCCAACTTTCCTTTGTGTGTGGCTGTTCCGCCCAGGTTTACACATTAACATGTGGGGAAGTGATCGGCTGAGAAAGTTTCCCTCTCTTACTTTCTCACTTAGTTGCCTCCTCACTCACTGAGATTGGTGATGCGAAAGGTGTGGTGGTTGTGGATAAGTGATTGAATTCGAAAATCGTCTCAATTCGTCATGATACCGTAAATGCGTATTACGGAGGCCAAGGATCAGGGTGTTTAGCTGTGGCCCCTTTTGCAACATAAACGGTTACCCGATGGTTCCATGGAGCAAGCTGGTGAGTTGACAGAGTTGAGTTTACTCCCCACTTCCCTTATTCCGCACTAAGGGTTGGATTTACACCTGGAGTTAACTTTCTTCCGTTCGGATGGCACCACCCGGACGGCAGTGTTATTGTTGTTGTTACTCACACCAGACTCCCCATTCCCAACTGCTCGGGTTATCGTCCAACTTTTCTAAGGCTAGCTATAGGTCGCCGTATGGGACATTGTGGCTCCCATCTGCCCCTAATTACTATGATCCTACTCCAGACTTGGAAACCCCTCTGTTATTGAGGAATAGATTACTTTGTTCGTGACACATTAAGTTGAGTGGAGTAGTCCCAAGGAATTGCAAAGCACATTCCCTACCGCTTCTACTAATTTACGGTGTCAGCAGTTAAACTGTTGAAAGCTAGGGGGACCTTCAGAAAATATTTCCTACTCTTTGAGCTTCGGGTAGACCACTTTGGAAATTAAATAACTACCCCAGCAAATGTGAACCGACAGTGAGACTGCAGGATGTACGTGTATTTTAGGCCACACTGCATGGGCCCCACTTCGTTCTCAACTTCTTCCCACTAATTTTAGATGCCAAAGTAGGTCGTACACTATGCATGGAGGTAGTAAAAGAGACTGCGGTAAATGCAATTGGAAATTGACTTGAATTTAAAACTAGTGTAAAGCGTATGTACGCTTTTGAATTTACCGGCCCATTGCTCTGCCACTGGTTCCGGTCCAGTACCCGGCAATGGTACTACACTAACCTGATGCATTAGAGTTGGTGGATATTCGTAGAAACCAGCTCCGGTGGGCTGGTTTCTATTTCGAACACCCTTAAGCAGCCATAGCTAGACGCTTGTGGAAAAGCTGTAGGCGACCTGAAGTCATCTCGTATAATTCACTTGAAATTCGCAATTCAACCCGCCGATTTTCTGGAACTAGTCCAAACATTTTAGGTAATTACCTAATTTGGCAAGAAGATGGAAACAGAGACTAATTACAGGTTCTTCTTCACTCCCAGGACATTAAGCCCGACCCTGATAATTCCAGGCAAACCGCAAGCACCCAGACCAACTCAGGCATGCCGAGGGTATCGCTCAAAATGCACACCTATTGTGCACTAGCATAAATTTCTCAAATGAAAGCTGGGATGGGATGGGATGGGTTCTGTTATTATTTCCAGCCTTACTCCAAAAGATTCATAGATGAAGAATTGAAGTGCGAGTCGTAGTTCTCTGCGGCTCAAATCCATCCAAAATCCCTCTCATAAATTTCTCAGTCATGCTAATAGTCAGAGCTGAGTGTCAGTACCAACAGGGAGACTCATTCGTTTCCGAACATCCAGCCACGTTTTGTTGACACAGCAGAGCTCGTAAATTCCGAAGCTCATTATAGATTAGGCGGAGGAGAAGCAGAGGAGGAGATGAACGACGATGGGATTTTCTCTCTCCCTCTTTCTCTCTCATAGATGTATATTTATGTATAAAATAATATGGAAATGAGTCGGGTGGAAATCGATATGGTGTCTTGTCTCTGTAAGTCGCGTGTCCTACGCCGACTACGGAAACAATTATTGTTGTTGAACTGCAGCGCTTGGCTTTCCAGAGACGTGCCAAAGCTGCTTTTTTTATGTGTTGTTTGCCCTTTGAGACAGGATATAGGACTATACCCATTCATGAAGTTGTTGATGATGATGAGTGGTAAAAATGCTCTGTAGTGCCACTACAGGGTCCCATCTACAGAAGAGGGAAAGAGATGTTTCTAGGTCTGGATTCCAAGGAAACGTTGGAGTTCAGCAGAAGGCATGTGTATGGTACTTTGTCGGAATACCAAATCCAGTCCTACTCGTGTACAGCCGCGGACACAGGAGGTGGTAAACATGTTCTCCTCCAGCGCTCGGCTCATTCACAACATGCCCAGAGAATTTTCATACAGAAACCCCCACCATGATCCCACCCACCCATTCGGTGTAATCCTCAACTTTTGTGTAATGCTACATACCTCATTGACAGTGAAGTCAAAGGGAAGACCTCCTTTTCCCCAAGACTCCCCTGCAACTGCTTCTGCACGGAACTGCGCGTGGGCTTGACAGATGCTCATTAATTAATATCTCCCATACTGGCCATTTTTACTTTTCTTCCTATCAGGGTCTGTACATCCCTGGGGGATGGTATGAGCGAGGACTTTCAGTTGATCTCTAGATCTCTGCCATTATTTTTGCATAAACTATGACCTGGGTTCTGTATGAGGGATTCAGGGTGAACTTCGTGTAGTGCTGCAAAATGACGATTAGGAAATGGCTAAAAAATTTTCCGGGCCTTGATGATTAGCGTATAAGATGGTCATATTTTGATGCACCCAAACCCAAGGGGTGCCAGGATTCGTAATTTTATTCCCATTTTTCCCCGCGGAAAGGCAAACAGGGGGAGAATGGATCGGCATCGGTGTAATTTTGTACGGGAGAGGAGAGCAACAATGCGTTGTGGAAGGTGTGAGGTGGAATTGGAGGGAGAATTCCTCTGGCAATTTCATCAATCATCCAACGCTGTTGTGTTCCGGAGGACGTGTTTTCCAGACCACTCGCTCCCTTTCTTCCCCGCTCGCCTGCTTTCCTCTTCCTTGTTGTTGCTTCCTTAATTTTTCCCCCCTTCTCTCCATCATTCCTGTCTTTAACTCCTTTGCAGGCGGGCCCATTGAACCGCTCAGCCCTTCCGTGCCGAATTAAGATGGTCTTTTTGTTGTCTGCCCTTGTCGTTCGTGCGCACACGTTATTGTGCCCTCATACAATTCCTCCATGATTCTGGCGGTGGCGGCGGCTGCGGAGTACGAAGGGAACTGGTTGTAAGGAGTGAGTTAGCTTACAGTATATCCGGTGAGGGATACGGGCTGGGGAAATTGATCCGCCTAATGAGAATGAAGGACGGATTAGATCGGCCTCGGTGGCTTCTGAGCATGGGAGGGCCTTCAGAGGAATTAAGCTGGAGACAGGGCGAAAGTGGCTTAACGAGTTCTGTCAGAGTGGAGGAGGAATGGACTAGAAGGGGAGTCGTCGGTCTTTGCTGTGTAGAGAGGCGAGGAAGTCCAGGGTTTAAATTACTACAACTATTATCATTATTACTATTATTATTATGGTGACTGGGATCCGGGTAGAAAGAACAATGTGGCTGAACGTAGGTAGGCATCGTCTCACAATAGGCTGGAATTGTCATTTCACCTTATGGAATGAGCCATTTGGGTGCGATGAGAAGATACTGTTTGAGTATGTTCAAGCATTTCCCCTTACTTTAGAACCCTCAGGCTCCCTAGAAACGGGCGTGCATGACTTCCGCTGACGTTCCAAAAGTTTTCTCACAATGCTGCATATGCTCTAGGAGGAGTTGAGAAAATTTGCTCAGTAGGTATTTCGGCTATCGTTATTATGTCACCATGTAACGGTTGCTTTGCTCTTACAAGAAGTCCTTCTAGGGATTGCCATGAGAAGTATTATCCTAATATAAAATTGTATATTGTCATGAGAAAGCGTTGTAATACAGAAGGAGCGAACAGGAGGGTCGACGGTAAGGATGCTTTGTTTGACCCTATTGTTTGAGACTCGTAGATGACAATGATGATGATAATAGTATGTAGCTAACTCACAGTGTAGGATGTTCAAGATCGCTGGATCAAGAGTAAAGTATTTTGCGGGTACTGTAATGTATAGATGGTACATTTTGTGCTCGTCATGCTTCGATGCTATTGGATGTCAGTGTGGGTATGATAGATATAGTGTACTTTGCGTGTGTTTTTCACTGTTGTTGGGAGTTTTACTACTGATTCCAAACCGTGCATTAACTACCCCGGTTCTTCCTAATGTTCATGTTGTTTTTTATGTGTAATTTTTATCTGGCTCTCCATAGTATTTCACAGCTTGACTTCCACGGCATCCCTCACTCCCGATGATGATGTTTTTAAGCACTTGGCAACCGTCTATTCTTCCAATAACAAGAGGATGTTCCAAGGAAGGCCATGCAAGGGTCAGAACGGGTTCAAGAATGGGATCACGAACGGAGCCAAGTGGTACCCCCTAATAGGTGAGTAATGGGTGGAAACGAGCTCGGATTTGTCATCTCGCAACGCTTTTGACAGGAATCCTAATGCCCATGGAGGAGTTTATAGAGATTGGGGTCATTAGGTTTCTCATGTGGTTTGTTGCTACACAGGAGGGATGCAGGACTTCAACTACGTGTCCCATGGTTGTATGGAAATCACTCTGGAGATATCATGTTGCAAATACCCCCCAGCATCGGACCTTCCACGGTACTGGCAGGAGAATCGAGACGTAAGTTAGAGAAGAACCCTGAACTAAATATCTTTGTTGGTATTTTTGGGTAATTCTAACGTTATACTTGGGCCAATTCCTCTGCAGTCACTGCTAAAGTTCCTGGGAGAGGCACATCGAGGGGTCCGTGGGTTCGTCCTGGATCCTCACGGCGAGCCGGTTCAGGGGGCTTTCATGAAAATCAAGGAAAGGGACGTGGGATTCCGAACGACGAAACATGGAGAGTTTTGGAGGATCCTTCTTCCTGGAAGATATGTGATGCAGGTATACTTGGGTTATGCGAGTTAAGAGCAAGTCCCCACTCCAATGATCCTGTGCAGTTCTACATCCGTGTGTGGGAACGCTGAGTCGGACCAGCGAGATTGAGTGTCACCATGTTAGCCTCACTACTGACTGACTCAGCCGCCCCAATGGCACCGGAATGAGAAATGGAAAGTCTGACGACTACATGGAATCAGTAATGCATGTCTTTGCGGGTGTGAGGGGAACCCTAGACTATAAATCATGTGGAGGAGTAGGTCAGACGGAGAGCTAACAACAGCTAGCTCAGTGGTCGCGGGATTACGTATGGGGACCCGTTTTGTGAAATTTATTTTGGGCGTAATTGAAGTAGCTTTTCCGGGACTGGAGTGAGGGATTATGAAAGGTTCAGGATTTTAATGTGACTTCCTGTGACTAATTGTTCGTAAATGTCACAGGTCCGGGGGGATAACTACGAACCGGAGGAGGTTGAGTTCGTGGTTGGGGATGACCGACCAACCCAGCTCAACATTACACTTGGCACGCTTTCCGTGAGTTTAACCGAATTGATTATATGATGCTTACTATTACGAGTTTCTTTCCCTTGGTATTCAAAGTCTTCGAAAGACCAAAGTGCGCTTCCCTTTACGATGGTGCGGACGAACCCGGGCTATTGCTCCGTACTATGTACCATTCTTCCAAGGGGAGGAATGCACATGGCACCCTAGCACAGATTCGACATTATGTGGATTTAAGAGGTCACCTAGGATGATTAACAATGCTAAACTCCTAGGTGCGGAAATTCGGGTTTGACTGTGAGTTACAAGCCCGCGAAGTTTTGATTTCCATGTGGGCATGAAAGGGGGGAGTACGGCTCACCTTAAATTTTAAATGCTAAATTCCATGAGGATTTCCGAGTTTTGAATTTCGAGCATACTCTCACTTACTACATGGGAGGACATGTGCATAGAAATTCGAAACTGGGAAATGATTTTCCCCACATAGAATCTGCTATCCACCCATAAAATGGAGGCGCGAAAATCACCAAATTTGAATTTTTTCATATGCCCCCGTATGCAGTGGAAACTCATACATAAGCCATATGAGGGGCTGGTGAAAATTCAGCCCCTCATATCCATATCATCCTGTGGGTGGATTTCAGATTCTGTATGGTGCACCATTTTCTATATGGTACCCATAAAATGGCGGCGGGAAAGGTGACCAAATTTAAATTTTCACCATCCCTCATATTCCCCGTTGTACAGTCAAATCTTATACATAATTACAAAAGTCATGTGATGGGCTGGTGAAAGTTCAAATTTGGTGATTTTCGCGCCTCCATTTTATGGGTGGATAGCAGATTCTATGTGGGGAAAATCATTTCCCAGTTTCGAATTTCTATGCACATGTCCCCCCATGTAGTAAGTGAGAGTGTGCTCGAAATTCAAAACTCGGAAATCCTTATGGAATTTAGCATGTAAAATTTAAGGTGAGCCGTACTCCCCCCTTTCATGCCCACATGGAAATCAAAACTTCGCGGGCTTGTAACTCAAAGCCAAACCTGAATTTCCGCACCTAGGAGTTTGGCATTGTTAATCATCCTAGGTGACCTCTTAAATCTACATAATGTCGAATCTGTGCTAGGGTGCCATGTGCATTCCTCCCCTTGTTAGTCATCAGTCTTCCTTCCGGGAACTTCTCTGAAGTCACTTAACCTTTCTATCCTATGTCTACTACTAGTAGCGATACTACACGGTGATTTGATGTGGGCGGAAAATCTAGTTCGGTGGATGTGGGGATGAAATTATGTACGGGCTACCTTTATGCTGGTAGGGGAGATTAAACTACGAGATTTGATTTCTCCCGAATACGCCAATGAGTCTATGCTAATTCCTAATCTCAATTTCATTACCTACCTTTTGCCCTTTCGGGTTGAGTTGAATGACGACAATCCTGCTTCAGCGGCAATAGTTAACCCACACGATTTGCATTTTCCCCACTAATTTGGGACGTGGCTCCCGTTTTCCCTCTCGTAATCTCATGTAATCTTTGTGATTATCATGATGATGACCATTATGAAGAGCGCGACCTCTTCTCATTATAGATTTCATTCCTATTGTTTCATAAAACAGCAGGATGGATGTTCTATTCACTGCTTATAAATATCCCTATTCGCGAAGCAGTGCCGCAGTAGAGATTTCAAACTTGCGTCGATGGTCATAAATATGTATATGTATGAACACATGCACATATTTGTGTATATGTAAGAAATATCGTGGGGATGTCCTAACCTTCATCATTTGCTCTAATTAGCTGTAATTTGAACCTGTTTGGGTAGCTGTTGATGGTGCTGGGACTTGCTTTGCTCTTGAAAACTTTGTACAGATGCCGGGGAAGTACGTGCAGTCGGAGGCCTTAGGAAACAAGTCCGAAGGGATAACATTCCAGGTACCGTCAAACGGCCAGGAACGAGGACCGTTCCCCCCACTCCTGCTTTCACTCTCCAATCTTCTCCTGCTCCTTCTTTGGTGTGGTCCTTCCATCCTGCTTGTGGGGATTAACAACGTTGAGTGGATGTCAGGCACCAGGATCTATTGCTATTTTACCAGCTCTTTCGACTACAGACCACGTCGCAACGCGACCCCTCTCGCTCCCACATTTCTCCAGCATTTCCTCCTTCTAGTCCACTGCCCACCGTACTATACCTCCTAGAGTCAACTATGTAGGAATCAGTGTCACGACGGGGATGCGTGACCACGGGAATGGACTAGATCCCATGGAGGGGTTCTTCGGAGGAACTCCTCCTATATCATTCCCTGCGTACAAAAAATACAGTCTTGCTGAGAAAATCCCGGGCTTTCACTCTTCTACAACGAGTATTTCACGATGTCGCACTGCACCGCACCGCACCGGTTGTTAGTAGCGGTCACTCACGGAAAGCTCAAAGATTTCAGGGTGAACCACGTGCAACTGTATGATGCTGTCATACTGTAATAATCATACAAATAAAAGTAGCATTGTTCAGACAAAAACAAAAACCACAAAGCGATATAAACAACGCAGAAGGTCCACAGGCGACCTATATGATATGTTTAAATTTTAATTTAACGAATGGTGATAAAGTAATAATAAAAATAATAATAACAGTAATAGTATTAAAACAATGTGCACGAATATGGGAGGCGCTTTTGAGGTGCTACCGACAATGACATATGAGATGATGAGTTTCTTGAGCATCTTTTAAAACTAGTTGTCGAATGTGAGTAATAAATTCGTGCCAATTACCTTGACGAAGAGAGGGATGCGTGTCGTGTGCTTGCACTCGTGTGGGAGTAATATTGTAGTAGTAGTGTTTTTGTGCAAAGGAAGCGGAGATCCATTTTAGAGGAGTTTATAATAATAAAATAATAGTCCTCCTATACGGAGTATACACAAGATATTTTGTACGCAGCAACTTGTATCAAACTTGGCTGTCCAACCCAAAGTATAGTTAGTAGGGGATATCTACCGCACTCACACATACGTACACACGCTCACACATCACACAATCTCATACAATCCCCGTCAAGCCCTAGTCATTCCCTCGCAGGACTCGGATTCGGAAGTTTATAAATGGTCTCAACCGTTTGCGTTCCCTTGGTGCAAAATTATTTATTCTCTCCTCTTCCGTTTACCATCATCCCGTCGTTGTCCAGTTCAGTTTTTACTTCAATCCGCCAAAGTAAATGGAACCCTCATCTTTGAAGTGAGCTGACAAGGGGACATTCTCAGCTGTCCGCGGCACACAGCACCGAAACCCTGTGTAGCGCAGAGCTTATCCATAAAGATTACCTCTTGCAAAGCATTACGGGCGGAAACTCATGTTTGACCTAACCAGAGGGTCACAAAATTATGGGGTCAAATTACGCAAAGGGTATGCGTGCAAACTGAAAAATCCCATGTTAAATCCCATAAGGATTTTCCAGCTTTGGATTTCGAGTGATTTTTGAAAATATGCTTAATAACGGCTCTAATACTGTTATATTTGGGTATTATCCACTTTGAAAGTTAACAAAACCAATGTTTTTCATTTTCTGAAAATTTCACCGCCTTGAGGTAAAAAAAGTTTCGAAGCCATTTCTTCCTATGCCTCAACGTGTTTTAATGGGGAGTCACTCAAAATCCAAAAGTCACTCAAAATCCAAAACTGGAAAATCCTTATGGGATTTAACATGGGATTTTTCAGTTTGCACGTATCCTCTCCCTTTGCAACTATTGACCTCAAACTCTGTGACTCTCCAGAAGGGTCAAATATGAGTTTCCGCACCTACCGCTTTCAGAGAGGCAATCGTTATGGGTGAGCTGCGCGTTGCATAGGGTGTCGGCGCTGTGCGCCGCGGACACCTTAACACGTCCCCTTGTGAGTTTGATAGCTAAGAAAAAACTAAAGACGATGAGGAAACTTGATTAGAGAGATTAGACCCGAACTTACTCACTGCTTTGTTTATTGCAGGAACGAAAACTTCATGTCTTCCCAGACTCGTCTGTAATAAGCTTTCCTAGTATCTAATGCCTCAGCACTTGTTGTTCCCCCTTACTCTTGTTTTAACCCACACCTATAGTACACTTGAGTTGCGTAAAGCTATGGACTCCAGTACCGTTCAATTGGAGGACTAAATCTGCCGCGTGTTAAATAGGATGCTCTACACTTTTATATTCGTACGTATTTATTTTCTACCCCTCTGATTGAGTGAAAGAGTCTGAGAGGAGATTTATGTTCAACCGGCATGGACTCATCTGTAAATGACTATAATTGGTCTTTGTCGCTTTCACTCTCTACTCAACTGTCCCCCTTCTATTGGGAGTGTGGCACGTGTAGAATTAAGAATATATCCGGAACTGTGGAAAGGTAGTGACATGTATTTATTATACATGCGTACTCGTATAAAATATTTCTCTTTATTTGATGAGGCTACTCGATTATTACGAGTTTTCCGCTGCGTAAATAACTTTTGCTGGCCAAAGTAGTTTACTTCTGTTAACTACTGCTAATGTAATTAATTATTACTATTATGGTGACGATGACGATATGGCTAGAACCGAATTCTGGGGAATCTCTACCAATGATTTTGCGTGACAATGATCGAAGTTTAAAAGAAAAGGAAAAAAAACATTGCTGAAATTTTATCTTTGTATTTTTATTTGTTTGAAATTTCTTTTCATGTTTGCCAGTAAATGTTTGAAAGATTGGTAACTAAAGTCTGTGATTTGTGGATGTAACTCCTGCATATACAGAGACGACATCAGAGCATGACTGTGACCGGCCCGGTTCCTCCCTCCTTGTTTTCTCCCAATCACGACAATCAACCGGCATCGAATCCGCTAGGCGGGCTGTTCAGTTTCAATAAACTAGTTGCATCCGTTTTTGGTTAGCTTCATTTTAGGTAAATTATAATGATTATTGGACATATGGCTTATGATAAATATTATTATCACTCACAATCGTGATTGTTACCATTACCACTGTACTCGAATAAAATCTTTTGAAGAAGAAATTCCACAAACTAGATCGGACGGGTTATTATTACTCCTTGAATATAATTTGCAGATTTCCCGCAATTAATTAGCATCAGACAAAGATTATCCAAGTTCTGTGCACGAAGTATGAAAATGGCAGTATATTGTAGTACACAATACTATCTGAAAATTTCAGTTGTATGCGCAGTTTTGTAATAAAAAATTTAATTTCAAGTTTTATTTTTTAAATTGAAAATTGAACTTACCGAAGAAATATCACTTGATTAATTGTAAGTGCCGCGCATTGATTTAAAGAAATAATCACAGCGTTTCTTGGACCATGGATACATAACTTACACGTAGACAATGCTATACTTAGCGTGCAGAATACAACTTGGCGTCAGACATTTCTCACAATAACTGATCATCATAATCATCGTAACTTCATTTTCTGATGCATTAAAGTTTTTCGGTTCCTCCACTTAAAATGGAGAGAAAATGCTGAAACCTTTCAGTCATTTGGCTACCTATACTGACAAGGGGGGATCCCACATGTCCCCCTAACACAGAGTGGGCACTATGCGGGTTTAAGAGGTCATGTAGGGACATTAATAATGCCAAACTCCTAGGTGTGGAAATTCAGGTTTGCCGGAGTTACAGACCGTCAAAGTTTTCATCACTTCGAGACTAAAGGGTGGGGGGTACGTCTTCACTGAAAAATCCTATGTTAAATCCCCTAAGGATTTTCCATTTTTGAATTTCTAGTCATTTTTGAAAAAAACCGCCTTAATTGTTTCCAATAATGTTGTGTGCGGGTAAAATGCATTCGTATGGTCTACAAACTCAGTATTTTACAATCTCTGAAAAATTCTCGACATTAGGTGTCCAAAAGTAAAACTCGAATTTTTGGTCCGAAACATTAATATAGGCGTTAATGGGAACGTCCTCGAAAATCAAATCTGGAAAATACTTATGGGATTTAACATGGGATTTTTCAATGAAGACGTACCCGCCCCCTTTAGTCCCGAGTGAACAAAACAAGGCTTGTAACTCGGGCAAACCTGAATTTCCACACCTAGGAGTTTGGCATTATTAATGTTCCTACATGACCTCTTAAACCCGCATAGTGTCCACTCTGTGCTAGGGGGACATGTGGGACCCCCCCCCTTGTGAGTTCCAAGAGCTTACCTTGTTGGTGAAGCTGCAAATCCGTAATTCAAAAAATAAAAAAATAATCATTCCACACAAAAATGCTCATAAACATCATATGCTTCCAAATTCTGTTTTCTTGTGGTCAACCAATTCAGCCTGCGTTGGCGCAAGCAGATGATATCCAAACATCTTCCCGTGATAATCTTAATAGGAGGGTTACCCTAGTGTACTAGTTAGATCGAGCTAAGATTTATGGGACATGTTACCCTTCCCTAGCATGTACTAAGTCTGACGCCGTTCGCCCAACTAAAGCCTAATTTCGGAATAATTCGAATTTTAAATTTTAACAAAATCGATTCTGGAAAATTTAGCATAGGATTTCCCACAAGGATTTTAGGCGACCAAAGGGTTCCCCCTTTACTTTTTACGAACTTTTGAAAAATGAGTTAAAAATTGACTTTAATGATGTAGGAGCACCATCGGGGATGGAAATTCGAAATGTGGCTTAATTTTGATGAAAAAGTGGCGTTTGGTGAACATTATTGGGAGAGAATGTTACGAAATTGATTTCTGGAGAATTTAACATGGGATTTCCCATAAGTATATTCATGCGCCAAAGGTTCCCCCTTTTGTTTTTCTAAAAAAATCACTTTTTACAAACTTGACCAAACTTAAGCTACACAAAAAGTATAATTTTAGATTTCAAATTTCTATAAATTTCAAAAAATTTTGAATTTGCAACTTTCTATTTCTTTTGTGTACATTTATAGCGTTTTTAACTTCACTTTTTCCAATCTCACAAAAAACTACAAAATTAGTGCCAATTTCCTCTATAAATGAGCAAATTGTTCATCTATAAGTAGTATTTACAAATTTGAAACCTAAACAGCTAACCTAAAATTATGATTTTTAGCACTGGCGATCATAAGACTTGCTAAATGTTGATTATTGTGTCATTTCGCAAAAGTTTGTAAGAAGTGAATGTTTTGAGAAAAATCAAAGGGAGGAACCATTGGACGTATGAAAATCCTTACGCGAAATCCCATGTTAAATTTCCCAGAACCGATTATGGTGAAATTTCAAATTCGAATAATTCCGAAACTGGGCGAACGGCGTCAGACTTAGTACATGCTAGGGAAGGGTAACATGTCCCATAAATCTTAGTTCGATCTGACTAGTACACTAGGGTAACCCTCCTGTTTACATTCCACTATACTTAGAGGTTTATGCCCCCATCGCCTTCGTTTCGATACGTCCGGCATTATGACATCTAAATCGACAATCCAAGATGGAACTTCAGGATTAACGGTTTATTTTGGCCCGTAAATCATTCAGGGCTGGAGGACTTCTACACAACACTTGAATGATTTTATTTTTCTTTTGCATGATTCGAGATTTTAACATGACTTCAGCGGGGAGCTGAACAGTGAATTCTCACTATTTTCTCAGTATTTCGTTAGTATTTTGTATTTTTATTAAAACTTTTAGTTGCTGAAGTTGTTGTAGTTGTTTTTGTTTTTGAACGCATCTAATAGATGTAGAGCCTAAAAGTTTTGCAAACTATATAGTATTTATTTATATATATGTGTACATATTATGTTTGTATTTATATGTATAGAATTAAGTACACAATCAGCGAGCAGACACAGAGATCCTCATCAAAAACATTTTGCAGGAATCATGTAACATACCAATCATGATTAATGGTGGTCATAACGATACGAAACCCAGTAATCATACATTATATTACACAATGACACTCATAACATATTGATCGTTCAATCTTAGGCTGAAACTCTTGAAATAAGCAAAATAATAGTCGTAATAGCAATCATCATCATCATCTTCATAATAATAAATGTTGTAATAGCATCTCATCCAAGCTAAATCAGGACAT
Organism: Pseudobourletiella spinata; assembly: GCA_009870155.1. Taxonomy (NCBI): domain Eukaryota; kingdom Metazoa; phylum Arthropoda; class Collembola; order Symphypleona; family Bourletiellidae; genus Pseudobourletiella; species Pseudobourletiella spinata. Next base: position 13,995 of record WJFA01000510.1, read on the forward strand.
ACACAGTGATCGAGCAGAGTGTTCATCAACACTTGCATATGTATGCGTATATATACATAAATGAGTTTATGTGTTTATTTTCCTCATCATCACCATTTTAGTCAATATGCTTATGATGTATTTAACGAAGTGAAGAATTATTTGCACGTTGTACACACCGAGACACTGAGAATGTCGAAACATGTTATTGTTGTAGAGGTACATTTAGGAGATGCGGGGGCGGGGGGAGTATGAACGGCGCTCATTTGACACTCCAACAAGTTCATGTGTTGGTTGATCGTGGGTGAGAGCAGTTAGTTCCCATGTTTCACATATTTATGCATGTATATTATTACAATGATATTGTTGCCACTATTATTACACCCTTCCCCTCATATATATATACATATATATGTATATATATATATGTTTGTGTGTTTTTAAAATCTTGATATTCTCCCGCATTTTGATGCAAGTAACTACATACACAAGCTCGCATGCACAAATATTTACCTTCAAAATATTACTTTCTGAATCCCAGCACTGCTGCTCTCAGTTTTCCACCTTGTAAGAATGATTTTATTCAATCCACTTAAACACCGTGGTTGCATATTAATGTTCACTACATAGTGCTACGTATTGTAGATGCTCCTTCCAACTACGGAAACTTTATTCATTCTGGAAGTGTTGCATGAAAGGTGAAAGTGAGCGCTATGTTGAGTCTGTATGTAAAAGTGAATGTGAGTTAAGTGCGCAATATATAAACCAGATCAGCAGCCCTGGGTTCGAGCAAATTCCGTTATTACTAACGGCACCATTATCAGTTCGATGTTCCACAGGATTCCATGACCTTTATCCGAATCGTAAGAGGTAGTTAGGTAATACATTGGCGCACGTAACAGTTTGCATCAAATGACTCCTCCAATAGCCAATGCTATCTAGTATGCAACGGTCTACCAGTTAAATGAAAGCGAAGCACTGCTCGAATGATCTTCTGTAGCAATTCACACTCGCATTCCCAGCCATACAAACTATGTATACTGCTCCGCAAAGAGACACTGCCATACAGTATAGGAAAAGCACTCTTAGAAGAAGTAGTAGGACTATAGTTGTACCTGTAATTCTTACAGTATACTCGTTCAAGCAAAGGGCTCCTACCAATCCGTACAACAGGAATTACACCCCGTCCCATTCTCACCTCCTAACTACAGAGATTTTATTGTGTTTCAAAAGTTAAATGGCTCTTATGTGTGTTGTTCATGTACAACATTAACAGCTAAACTTGTCTCCTAATTAATTCCATAATGTAATCAGGAGTAATATCAAGAAGTGTAAGTTTTTTAGGCATCCACGAGAAAACTTCAGCGGAGAAAGGAGTGACGGTTACAGACAGAGTGAATGAGGGTGAAGAAGCGGTGGCTAGTAAGAAGATAATGACACTAAGGTATCAGTGAAGTAGTTTCACATCACGACTTAAAACTATCTACAGTGAAATATTTCAGACTAATAATACGAGTAATAACAGTACTAGTTGCAGTACGATGCACATCTGCTGCAACTTGCACAGTATAGAGTATAGCACTAAAATATAGTCATTCAAAAATCACCTGAATGTCAACGCCTCACCCAAGGAGTATCATTATGTTACAATGGGTAGCACACAGGTTTTTCCTTTTTATAGGCCCTCATCGCTGTCTACTTTTTGCTACACAGCCACTACAACCTCCGTGATGTCTCCCGTCTTTCTCCCCACTCCCCTGGGCTGATCGTTAAATGGTGATAAATGCGTGGGTGCCTGTGTCCGCCTGTGTCCCTGTGTGTTTGTGTGTCCGTGAGTGTTTACATGTCTATACTACTGTTAGGTTCTAGCTTGTGAGTTCATTGCCCAATTATTAGTCAACACCATCTACTATTATGACAGGTAATTTGAGTTGTTTCTACATGTCTTGAATGAAGTGCATGTATATATGTTTGAAAGTGTACGGTATATCCCAGTTTATGTTAGATGCGACAAGTTGCTGTTTTGGTTTATCCAAATCACATATTTGCGTGTATAGGGTTTATTTATTTATATATATATATATATATACATATGTATATACATATATATATATATATGTATATATATGCATGTATAACTCTGATCAACTACAATTCCTAAATGCTGGATTTTAGTATATACTTTATTATTATTCATCGTACTGAGAGATAAAGATGTTACCACCGTTAAGGTCGATCGCGTTTAATGTTGTGTAAGTTAATATGGTTGTTTTTGTGTGTGTGTAAATCTGTAGATAAAATGACAACTCTCATTTTCCTTTTAATGATTCCTATAACTGCGGCGTAATACTCTGTTTTCTTACACATTAACTAGAAATTATTATTGCTTCACAACGTTACATAGCTCCGTCTTGACGGCGTCCCATCCCGCATGCACACGTAAGTGGAAGTGTAGCGGATATGCCAAGACCGCATTTGTTCTAATGTCAAATTAGGCTGGCAGCGGTCTGAACCGCTCTGACGTGACGGAATCGGTATGTTGCTTCGACACGTTACACGAGACCCCACATCATGGCTTGCCCTTCAGGTGAAAGTCAAAAGTGTCTGATGGAGGTAGTTCGGCTCTCGGAGACGCTGATGATGACGACGACAGTGAGCAGGAAACACTGTATGTTAATAATTGGAAAGTAGCGCGCCCGCACGTACAATTTTCAATCACGCACTAAATTTTTAACTGAGGCTGCTCTGTGAGGGACTCCCTCAATAATTTATCAAGCACCATTTTCTCCACTGTTTACTTGCTCTTCTTGACCACGATTTCCTACCTGCTCTTTCACCTGCTTTTGATTTTACATGACCAACATGAGCAAATTGCAGTGAAGTTGCGCCAAAAGCTCAGAAAAACAATGTTTCCGCTATACTGAGGCCCATACCGGACTCGTCATGCTACACCTGTCCCTCACCTCGTGAAGCTTGGGACCTATTTATGACTAGAACGTTACTACTATTCCGGTATCACATTCAAAGTCAATAGCAATCTACTCGTGTTACGTAACCTACCACCTTACTACCTGTCCATCGCTCATGTGTTCCTATGGAAAAAGTGGGAATGTGATCACTGGGAGGAATCAGATGCTTGTCATCAATATTGATGATGCAGCTCTTTGCTCTCATCCAAAGGTGCTGGGGCTCCGAAATGGCTCCATTCTGTTCCTCGTTGACAAAAAATGGACGAGAATTTTTTCCCTTCACGGGAGCCACTAATGTTTGGAGGGACAAAAGGCTGGTACACAGAATAGTAGTAACCTGAAGATGTGACGGGGAAAGCGACGTGGTGCTGCACTAAAGTTTCACATTCATCCACAATTTAGCACGACATAACATTTGAAATGTGAGAGGATGGCAGTATATGATACTCACTCCGAGCTGTCTGACCAGCGGAAGGAGCCATGCAGCTCACAAAATTTTCAATATGCTACCTTAGAGTACAACTATAAACCCATGCTTCCTTCATCATGAAGCCTCAGCAAACATCGACATATGTATATATATATACATATGAATATATATATATATTACAATATTGTGTAGAAGAATCTTCTAAATACTGACAATCACGGTTCGACCGCCTATATTTTCTGGGTAGAAAGGCAACACAGTTCTAAACTCTACGTATTGGCGAAAACTGCCCCAAATGTACAAAAATCCCACGAACGAACGAAAAAACGAGCGAACGTTTGAACATCTGTCAGGAAACAGACTGATAGCCGTGGTTTATAACTCCATCCACATAATAGTTTGAAAGTGTAAGCAGAGAAAGGTCATGTGAGGCTGTCGGGTTGTGTACATGTACATGTACGTGTACATGTATGGTGTGTGCCCTGAATATCCTTGAATAGTTTTCATACATGTTCTGTTGGTTCCAAAATCAGTGGTAAGTTTGTGATGTACATGTGTTTAGGTTATCATCTGCAGCACAACCTGCAAGTGTAACGGTACTGAGTAGTAATACACTAACCACCTTCGGTATACTCATACTGAGGCTGCTTCCTTCCAACTGACATGATTATCAGTATCACCTGAGGGTTGACCGATGTGGAGTCGCTGCGGCAATTTCGCAAGATTGAACTTCATCACTTCATCTTTCTCGCTCATGGATTTGTAAACATGGACACAAGTATCCGGCCTCATCTCCTAGTTTCCCCAGGCATCCACGCCAAGAACCCCCGGATGCTGAGCCAGCTGTATGACAGCATAGGAGCTACTGAATGAGTTACGAAAACCTTAACCCGTTCTACCATGAGTGTAGCTTACTTTTTTAGTTCTACAATGATGGGATGGGGTGGAAAGGACCCTAAAAATCTCAGTATTTGGCCGTACGAAACCAATGAAAACCAAGCCTGTTCAGGGCTACCTCTTGGACCGTGTCACGGAATTAAGGTTACTTAAGCCGAATTGGGTACGACAGTGATGTCAAAATACGTTTCATTACACCGGCTACACTACGTAGCTAAAGCTGAAGTCACGCGGCATTATTATGAACACAGTCCCATCCTCACCTCTGAGAATTTGCCGTAGGCTTGCTTGAAATCTTTGATGGACGATTGGCAAACCCAGTGAAGTGGGTTTAGAACATACATTTTAAGCTACATACATGTAATTAACTTCTACCTTGTCCCCCGCCATACATTCCAATTGACATCAACTTATCCCTTGTCCTGCACCGCATACATTTTGACTGATATCAAATCATGTCCAAATACTCCTCTAAGATAATACAAAACCCAACTCCTTTTCGTTTGAGATTCATTCTTTCTTTTCCATGCATATTGTAACTGGCAAAATCCTCCGACTTGACTTCCTACATGCTGTGTAAACGGGAAAGAGTCATGTGTAGAGAGAAGAAAGATGAACTGGCAAGACGTTCCTATATGATTTCAGATTGTCAAAAAGGCAACGATGACGATATTGCAGTTTACCTACCATTCCATCAACACGTACATGCGGCAGTGTGTCCAAAACCCCTAAACCCTTTTGCAAAAAATACATTGCACAAATAATTGGTATTGCTAACAGTAGTAGTAGCAATAATAATACTCATAAAGTCCTTTGCCCTGGCTCTACGGGAGTTTCACTGACCGCACATAACGCTCTTTTGACAACTGTCATTCGTGTTTGTGTGTGTGTGTGTGTGTATGTGTGTCTGTGTCTGTAAAGTGTGAGTATTTGTATGTGCATGTTTACACAACGACCCGTTTGCAAGATGAGGAGGACACATATTCCTGATATCGGGTGAGGCGGCCTTCCCAGTAGGTTCATCCATACGCGTCCGATTGCTTACGTCCTTCGTCACACTCATAATTATTGCACATCTCCACGTTCCCCTCTCGCACGTTTTCAGCACATTTCTCCTTAAAACTATTCCAGCTCAGAAAACATGTACTCAAATATTGGTATCCTACAAATTCTAGATTGCGTACCAATGTGGTGTTGTGTGTGGGTGGGTGTGTATGTGTATCTGCGTGTGTCTTTGTGCTACTGCTCACGTACATTTCTCCTACAAATTCACTGAAACCCCCAGCTCTCGTTCAACAACCACGGATAACCTCAGTACTAATGAAAGTATGAGTAATACAAAAGAACGGAATCAATGATATATGAAAAACAAACACTTTCTACATGGGATTCTTAATATCATTGAATTTTAAATCATATAGGAGACTCCTCCCATGCACTATTATCAGGGATAGTAGCAACGAACCAGCTATTCTCACACTGAATACCGGGTTTGAGTAGTAGTAAAAGTTGTCATAGTATTATATATACATATTAATAGTATTGATAATTACTATTTTTTGAGAATCACAACAAGAGGAATGCGCCTTCAGAAATACTGCTCATGCTTACAAACTTAAATGAGTTGTCACATTCTAAGATAATAGTGTAGCTACTGCAACTACGAGGACTATTGCATTTACGCGCGCTCTCTCTCTCTTTCTCTCCCTTACGCTCCTAATATCTTTCGCTCTTCTCTCCGAAATACTTAGGCAGGATTGAAGATGTTCATCATTATCATCATCATTATCATCAACATCATGTATCACTTGAAATATAACAACTATACCACCATCAGATCGAATGTCAATGTTAGTAACAGCAGCTGTATTATTAGTAATAATTATAGAATTCATTATTACTGGCATATTTTTCTCCTAGAAATTAGTTACGTGTGATCTGGAAGCTTTCTCGAAGCATACATCGCTCCTCTAATACCCTAGCTACCTTCTACATATTTCTCCACATACTATAACACCAGCATGATCCATCTCTTCTCAAGGATGAGTGACGAAAAAAATAGGAGCAATAAGCTATTTTCATTCTCCCTTGACAAACGTCCATTATCTCATCCTAAATCATATTGCCGCCATCAAATTCACCACGACAACAATTTAACGGCATAATTTAGCTGTCATATGTAGTGAGCACTTGCAATAAAACTTTTCCTAGCCGCGGGTAAATTGATGTCGCCGTAATTCTATAATGGTAATCACAATGAAGACGATTAATCGGTGATGCTCGGGTAGAACCTCGTAATTGTAAGAACATATTCATCCTCCTCCAATGCCCTCATATGCATTGGCTCCACCCATAATCAACGAGTTAATATTAATAGAATATGTATATCTTAATATGCATTCTCACTGCAACTGAGGTTCAGCTATATTCTTCTTAGAGTAGCGGCAAGTACTAACTGTAAAGCAGTGGCATGAGAAGTCCTCAGTTTTATAATTATTATAATATTATATGGTAGAGCAGCAATCCTCTTCATTTTCACTATAGTCACGTCATAATTATTTGTATATGTGACAGAGTAAGGTTACTGCGAAAAGTTCTTGAAGTTATTTCAGCAGCCGCACCGGCTCTCTCCGTCGTACTATACTCATAGCATAACAATATAAGGACAATAATAATAGTGCCAACACAAGTACCTCAGCGGTTGTTGTTGTTACTATTATTATGATTAATATCATGATTAGTATTAATATTATTATTATTATTAGTAGTAGTAGTAGTAGTAATAGTAGTAGCAGTAGTAGTAGTACCTATACCATATTCCTAAAACTACTAATGAACTACAACTAAATTATTATTATATATGATTTGCAGTATAGGTTGTACATTCTTTTTTTAGCGCTGGCTGCGTACAATACAGTAAAATCACCGTCTATGCTTCATATATCCTCCCCAACATTATAGTATCTGCTCCGGGATGTAGCAGTATATACACAAGTATGGCATAAGTTTCACGCACTATTTACGTATGCACACTAGTTGATTACTAATTAGTACGGAGCAATAATGATAATAATAACGATAATAATAATAGACATCGGAATAATAATCACAATTATTACAAGTAGTAATCATATATTACTTTCACAGTAAAGATTCCTGCCTCCGCAGCTGCGCTACACATCAGTGTAGATATTTTATGTATATTTATATACATTTTACAATAGAGTTTGTCTGGCAAAATCTACTGTACATATTATTATACATATATACATACGCACATATGCATGCATTTGATGGTAGTATTGTTGACTATGTCACTCCTTCTGCATAGCGCACAGAAAAATCGGTGGTATAATTTTATCGGATTTTCTCTCTCTCCCGTCTTCAAATTAATTCCTCATAGAGTAACAACATCAATTTGTACATACGCTTCATGAATACATATACCTGTCGATGCGTATGCATGTATGCATGTATATATGTACACACTCCTGTTATCATAATAATTGGAAACACAGTAAGAATTTTAACATGTACGATTTACATTTCTTTAACGCTTTAACGATAAACTGTTTTATTACTTCTCGTTTTTGTCGTGAAAGCAGTTCGTGTGTGGCTGCTCAAAATAGTAATCTACAGCCCCAAGTATCCCGCCACGGTCGACACCAAAATTATACCAATGACGATCAGGCAGATCATGATCATAATCTTCTTCTGCAAAGTGACAGAAAAAACGTGAAACAATTCATTAGATTAGTTTCGGGGCCCATAAAAATCCGAATAGCTATTTCCAGTGCACTATGTACATGAGGTGAAGGAATTTGTAGTACATGTGAACACAATACTCAAACTGCGTGACACAGTGACCAAGTCTAGTGAGACACGAGACCCTGTCATTATGTCAGCATGAATGTCATTAGAGCAGTGCCAACCTGAACATAAAAAGCTCAAAGTTTGGAAAATGGCAGGAGCAAGGCTATAGTGCGTTTCCCACATTCTTAAGAAACTAAAGCGGTTGGTCTAGTGACAGGCGGATCTGCTCCCGCCGTCTGCTTCCCCTTTAATGGATCGGGTTTCGAGGGTGCCAGCAGTGCTCCACTCACTGCTACAGACACAGGCAAACATACTACAGAAAAAATACTACCTGCCACTTATGGCAAACTCTCAGTTGAACACTCTACCCAGTTGCCACAATAATAATAACGTTCCACTGAAGCAGATGCTAATAATGTCAACAGCACGTACGTACGAGTACAGAGCGTTAAAGAATAGGCCACGCTATCCCTGTGAACATGTATGAAATATGTGCTAAATAAGCGAGGAGGTCAGAAGGGAGGAAATATGAACTTGGAGTGCATTCAAATTACCGATGGAAAAACTTCCCTCCATCTCTATTTGTATGTCCCCTCTAAGCACAAATGCATTCAAATAATTAATACCGACATGACCTTGCCTCCTTGCACGGGTGGGTGGTCATTCCCCTGGCTAAGAATCACGCAGGTACATACGCTTGTCATGGCAATTCCTCCCTTGTTGTTGCTCCTGACTAATGATGAAATTATGGTAGGGACATCTTTTTACAGGGAGCCAGGCAGATGCGGGAAGAGTGAATAAAGCTCGGCATGGAACACGTAAATTCACTCCAGCCAGCTAATTGCCCGGTGAGCCATAGATGAAATATTAAATATTTCCAGCTGTAAGTACGAGGCAACATGTTGGCTTCCGTACTACGGACAGCTATATCTCTGCCCCTTGCCGCAGCCCTGACTTGGGTATTACCCAGGATCTCACACAACTGGAAAATTTCCTCATCCGCCCCTCTTCTCCACACTCCCATCATCATGTGAATACTGGAAACCATCGTTTTTCCCAGAATTATAGGAGTAATAAAGCTGTAACAAATAGCTACATCCCACTACGACATTCCACAAGGGAGGTTTCCAGCTCCCAAAGTTCCCAAGCTGAATAAGCTAGTTTCCCATGCAACTGTCTCTCACAGCGTCACGCCCACAATTTTACGTCCTCACTCAACGGAAGCAACTTCTTCGAGCACAGTGTGACCTTTCACCCCTCTAATAGCACCTTCCTACCCGCTATCCTCTTATCATCATCTCTGGATCCACCCAGCTTTCGAATATGGAGCCTGGCGTTCCAAACCTTATGAGTAACTTCACGAGGTTTCGACCAAAATGGGATTTACTGTCTAATTTATAGTCTCACCGAGTACTTTCCAAATATACCACTGCTACCAGTCTGTGACCACTGGTACCAGAGATATATGGCGAAATATGTCATTTTGGGGGGAATTATTTTCTTAGCCAATTTTTTACCGATTTTCAAAAACTTTTTTTGTTTGAAAGATAATTAAATTTTCTAAAAAAGATATTTTTAGTTTTTCGAATTTCCAAAAATTTCGACTAAAAATTTCATTTCAAAATTTTTAAATTTTCATAACTTCGCAAGTTGGATGAATTTTCAAAAATTAAAAACAGACATCCTAGAAAATTTAATTGTCTTTCAAATAAAACCAAACTCATCAAAATCGGATGAGTAGGTCCGGAGAAATTCCAAAATCCCCATGAAATTTTCAATTTTCATAGTTTTTGTTATAATTGGATGTAAACGTCCCCAAACATTATCTAGAGCTCAAAATTGTCATTGCTGCAGCTACTGATTGCAAAAATATGAAAATTGAAAATTTCATGAAAATAAATTGGGGAGAATTTAACATGGGATTTAACGTGGGATTTCCCATAAGGATTTTCATGCATCCAAGGGCCCTTTGGTGTTTTTTCAAAATTTTCACTAAAAATAATTCGAGGAAAAACTACCAAATAAAGAAGTTTTCTGCTGTTTTAGATCATTTGAATGAGAATAGTAGCTTTAGTTTGCATTGTTTCGCTGTTAGGCTCAAAATTGTGATTGAGTTTTATCACAGGAACTCCTAAATTCAGCGACGTCAAATGGGGATTTTGGAATTTCTCCGGACCTACTCATCCGATTTTGATGAGTTTGGTTTTACTTGAAAGACAATTAAATTTTCTAGGATGTACTTTATTAGTTTTTGAAAATCCATCCAACTTGCGAAGTTATGAAAATTTAAAAATTTTGAAATGAAATTTCGAGTCGAAATTTTTGGAAACTCGAAAAACTAAAAATACCCTTTTTAGAAAATTTAATTATCTTTCAAACAAAAAAAGTTTTTGAAAATCGGTAAAATATTGGCTGAGAAAAAAATTCCCCCCAAAAAGACATTTCGCCATATATCTCTGGTACCAGTGGTCACAGACTGGTAGCAGTGGTATATTTGGAAAGTACTCGGTAAGAAGAATAGTTTGGTCACCTTTTTTTTAAAAAATTCGAGACTATAAATCCCATTTTGGTCGAAACCTCGTGAAGTTACTCTCTACGGACTGACCGACAACTCCACCGTCATTTTAAAATTTCATGACTACCCGCTTCAGTCTTTTATCATTGTGCTACAAATCTGTTGCAGGGCCAAAAAATTGACACACAAGCACAGTGGGAAATTGGACGAAGATAGAGACAGAAAGAGAGAGGGAGAAAGAGAGAAAGGGAGAAACAAGAAAAAGGTGCAAAGCTATTCAGAACTACTCCTTTCGGTCCCCGCTCTTATGGGATGTGTACATACGGGAGAGTCTACGGGGGTCCAGCGGCGGGGACGTCGTGGAACAAGAGGAGGGAAAGGGCTGGGAGGACGGACACGAGAGCCCAGCCAGCCGAATATCCCCACACTTTCCATTCACATAACCCCCTCATATAAATACGAAAACGGCCATAGAAACTTGAAATCGTGAGCAAGGTACGCTCACCAATAGGAAAACTCGTCGAAGGGAGAGAAGGACCAGATTCTCGAACTCCTTAGTGCCTATTTTTCTTACAGCATAGATCAATTCTCCACGCACACACTCCTCCAATCCGCTCGCCTCACGAGCTGCCTACTGGATTTACACTGAAAGAAGGTCTGTTTAACGCATTTAGGAAGCTCCCCACAAGCACAGACATCATCAGGATATCTCCAATGGAATCAGCGAATGAAATTTCTCATTACGAACTCCTCTAACTTTATCCATCTCTTGACTACGCGAAGGTAACGAAAATCTGGACCATCTCAGTCCAACCAAATGACGCTTTCTCTCCAGTGCTGCATCATCATCACTCACTACTAATGTTGGCATCGTACTCTTGAAAAACATGTATGATGCTGACCTGCTGTCAAATGCTACAGGTCCAGAGTCGGAGAAAACTTTACAAGAGCCTCACATGTTCGAACCCTCATGAATACTAACAGCTCATCTGGGAGTTGAAGGTAATGCAATAATCTCTCCCGTATTTTTTCTACGCGGATTCCAACACAGGAAGTTCCCACTTCCCAACGACGGACGCCAAGGAGTTTATGACCACATAAAGCTTACGCAGTCCTCTTTCACCGAATAGATAAGTAAGGGGCCGTAGGATACGATAAACAAGAAGCCGTAAGCAAAGCGAAGTCGCTGGGTCATCTGCTGAGTCTGGAACTCATCACAGTATACTGTCGATTTCGCTGGACGCGAGACATGGACTCACGATACATGGAGGACAACAACGGGACATTGGGGTTCACGGGGGGACACTGACCTTTGAACAACTTCTTTTCCGCTATAGGATTTCACAGCCTCCTGCACCATTCGCCCATGCACAGCAAGTGTAGAGAAGGTATTGAGGCACATGGATCTAACGCCGCCGACATTTCCCTCAGCCAGAGAAGACGAACCAGAAAGGAAGTCTCGCCGACGACGATGACGACAACCAACTTCCCCACATTTAGCCTTTTATCATTACTGCTATTAAACGCAACCTATTATGACTCAAGGCCGAGCCTGGCCAGCTATGTAGAAGGGATTTCTCTCGTACACGGAGCAAGCTTGAGGGAGGGGAAAAATTCCAGATCCACATATGGATAGGATGGATCGGGACTTGTATTTACATACTGAGGAAATCCTCCGTCAAATTTATCCTTGAGCACAATTCATGTCTAGCTCCGTTACAAACTGTAGGAAATTCCGAAGGAAAGCCAAGACCACACGTAGTGACTGCAATTGCAGTGGTAATGTGGGGCACAAAGAGCTCGGGGGTGGGTGAGGGAGGCTTGGTCAGCAGTATGGGAGTCAAAGCATGGTTACAGAAACGGTTTCGCACACATGGACATTATAAGTCCCTATGCTTAATCTTTAAATGTGTAGACAACGACATAGAGGAACATCCCGCTCCTGTCGTGGAACTCAAAATATTTCAACGAGTAGTAATTTTACATAGCAATAAGGATTTTTTGAAAAAGTTATTCACCTCTAAGAGCTCACCTTATGCCCACGTAGATGTATGGGACCAATGGGGGCCGGCACAGTTGACAATACGGTGTGTGTGTGCGTGTGTGTAAGTGGGTAGGTGGGGGGGCATGTCTGTATGTGTATATGTGTCTGTGTGTGCGGGCGTGGTTGGCGAGTTTCGGAATTCTCCACAGCACAAACTTGTTGTTACGTAAGCGTATGCTGTCAGGGGAGGAGAATCACCGTGGAAAATAAACTGATATTATGAGTGTATACGGCGAATACTACGTCCCACACAGCCCCCCACCCTAATACTTCCTCCTTTCACCCACACACGGTACAAAAAGGGGAAGAAGGAGCCGTCTCCGTACAGCACAGCAGCTCATTCGTCCTGCAAATAGGTCCTGCTATAGCTCAAACCTCTCCTATACCCACGAGCCACATCCATCTCCAAGCTTAAGGCACAAGCTATTTTAACTCCTCGATACATAAATTACATCCAACTTTCCCATCCCTTTCCCAATTGAGTGAGAATGGAAGCCAGTGGGGCAGAGTATATGAAAGGAGAAATGTCCCCTCTCAGCCCTACCTTCTACCTTATTTAATCTCCAGATTTCTATTACGGCCACCAACTTTCACTTAACGACCACTGTACTCTTCTCAATAGGCCAGTTAGGCAACCATCACTCTTAACTTATCCACGACTCAGCTTCAAATCTGACTGTGCTGTTGAGAGACATGAAAGGAAATTTCTGTGTGTGTATTTGTGTACTCCGGAACGAATGATTACTATTAAGGAGCAATGATACCAGTGTAAGTAGACATTAGGATAAGCTTTGGCTGCGTGCAAATGTCAGTCGTAGGTGAATCATTGGAATTTTCTTAGTAACGGTTCACTACAAGAAACAGATATGTTTTACCCCATGAATTCCATTAGAAACAACACACTATGGTTTCACTCAAAATAACTTTCCTTTTTCTTCGTAACTGATTGGATCGGGTCCATAGAATCATAAAGATTGGGCTGCGCAAGTCGGAGGTGAGCAGATTCCAGTCGTTTTTCCTAACAGCTATTTTGATAACTCAAGTTATAGGAAGAGAGTGTAGACGCATCAGGCTACCCTCACCTTTACAGTTTAATTAATACTACACACTACTCTCTGTGGTCACGTCCTTTTGTCCTATGACTCAAAATTTATTTGAGCCATCGGGAACTTGCAGACTTTTCCTCGGGACACCTTTTCCTTGTCAGCACAGAACTTGCTCCAGCCTAACGACAACAACGCCGCAGTAGCCTCAGCAATGAAATTGTGGCATGGGGATGAGCCTTTAATAATGTAGGATGTAGGGCCTGGGTCAACAGTAGGAGCACGCTAGTGGTCCCGGACACAACGGTCGTAATCAAAGGGGAAGCCTCCTCCAGCCTGAGGGAGCTTTTAGTAAACAGAGAGCAGTCGTCCCAATGAACTTGATTCCCTCACATAAACCAGCTCCCACTACATAAGCTACCCACCTGCGGGAGCGGAGCTGAATGGGAAATTAAATTTATCCTCCACCGCTTTCTCTCTCCGTCCACCTCTCCTCCGTCCTATACAACAAGATTTTCCCCACCTGGCGAGTTTCCGAATAGTTCTTCATATTTATAGTAAGGGCGTCATTAGTTCCGTGGAAATACTCCTTCATCCCTCCATCTGCAGTACATATTTCCAATTCCAATGTATTTTTACGGATGGAATCGCCGCGGGTGAAGGAAGTCAGGAGGGAGAAGAGGAGGATGGAGAGGAGGGCACATTTAGCCTACTGCATTCCATTTTAGCTCTGCTCCGACCGGAGCGGAGAACAACGAACGCGCCAGGAATAAATTACCCCTAACAGGATTATACTACTCTCTGGAGGGATGATGGCGCGTCGTTGTTGTTTTTCCTGTTCGAGGAGGGAATACATGAGCTTCCAGCACCGTCGCCTCAGTTTTCATAACTAACGATAACTTTGAGCCTGCATCGGCGGTGGTCAGGGCTCACTACTCTATATGCCAGCGACAGGCTCCTTCCTATATCTCCGTCAACCAGAACTATTTAATTAGTCTGGCTCACGGTATGAATATGGCAGAGGATTACGTGGTAGGGACATCAGCGGGCTCCCGTGGGTGTCTCCCCGTTAAACTTTTCCCTCATTCCACCTACCCCCCCCTGAGGTTTTGAATGCCATATCCAGGTTCGGAAGGATATGAATCCACACCTGAAATTCTATTTGTGAGTTCCCACGTGTAAGACCTATAGGTCATCGTAGCATTCCCAAAAATTCCACTGGTGGTCTAGATGAGAGTGGTTAAAAATCTGTAGGAAGATGCATCCGCTCTCATGCATTCATTTCTCGGCGGCGGCGGCGGCTGGGCCAAATCCCATTTTTACTCACTTGAAATAGTTCCTCCTATCTGATAAACCTCTCGCTCACACCCTACAATGCTGCCCTGCACGTGGGTTCGTTCAACCTAGAAATAATTACTCTCATGGGCAATCAACGGAGTACTCCCCCAATGCTTCTCATCTCCAACAAAATTCCGTCTTATCTGCTGTTATTTCCCGACCCTACATGATTACTGAATGCCACTATTTTATTTATGGCTCTGCTGTGCAACACTGATCACCTCATCCAATCCATCAAATGGTAGGAGAATAGATCGTCAACTCTGATACGGCAATTGAACATTCCTTTGGCTTTCAGTATGTAAATTCAAATAATGTAATAGCCTTGGGCCTCCGTGAACCATTCCGATTTTCTCTCCCTTTTAGGTTCACTATTTCCAAACTCTCTTCCTCCACTAAAAATGGAATTAGAAATCATCATCTTAATTTTAAATACGTACATTAATCATTCCATTCCCTAAGAACCTTTGCATCATATGATAGACAGATATCTAGTTACACACTATATCCTAGAGGGACTTGGGACACCGTGGAGATAAAAGTTTGTGTGTGCGTTTGCATGGATGCTTGTGTGCATGTTCCTGATTTGTGCCCTTCCGTGGTGGAAATTCACCTGAAACTCTTAGGATTGTGCTGCAAAGGATGCTAAAATCATCGTATAGGGTATGCATTTATTAGCCGAGTGTGTGCATAAAGATCCCTCTCTCTTAAAGTCATCACATATTTTTCATGGCTCTAAAGGTTATAGAACAGAATCTCCATATACATATATGTACATATATTTATATACATAGTAGGCAGCAGTAATAACTTCCCCTTACCCTGACAGCAGGGTATAGTAAGTATTTGATAGCTATAGTAGGTAATAATCCCCAGTTGTCGCATTCAAATCAGGAAGCTACCGTGCAAACCGTACGCACGCGTGGGCGAGACTACATACGCATTTCCTATGTGTCACAGTGTATATCTATGGGACGTCCATGGTTTCCCAGGTCAAGGTTAAGTATTCTAGTAATCTTAAACTGTGCAGACTATAGCTACAATCAAAACTGCTAGAATAATTAGGATGCAGAGAATGACGAATATCTTTTTCTGTTGAGAGAAAAAAACAAAAAATCAAATGCATTCACTTTGTCCCGTACCACTGCAATGGTAAGACACATGGTGATGATGGTGGTGGTGAGATAGAAAGATTAGGTAGAAGGACACGGGGGATACAGCAAAGAAGAAAATGAGGGGGAGGTGATGGGAAGTAATCAATAGTAGTCATAATAATCATGATATTAGTCATAATGCTGCTGTAAATGAGCATTTTGAGAGATAGACAGAGGGGAATACGCACGAAATCCGGCACTGAACACAGCAGTTTTGGAGAACGCAGTCAAAAGTTTTGGCACAATCGGACGCTCACACACGATCGCATCGGGCAGATGAACGAGATGTGTGAGTAATAATCATAGCAGAGAGATAAGGGGAACAGGTGCTCACTGTACATGTATATACACACACGGCGCGACAAAACTCTGGGGCCACACAACAAACTCGAGCTTTAGCCATGGCTTCACCAACATCAAGGTTCACGTCCACGGCCTGGCGGTAGGTATATGACGCCAACATACGAAAGGGCACATTGGTACACGAGGGGATAGAATAGCACACACTATTTTATTATTATTATTGTTATTACTATTACCATTACCCAGTAGGCCAGTCGCAAGTGTATAGCTTCCCTCCTCCAAACTTAAATATCCCTCCAATTGCCTGGCTTGGCTGTACCACTCGCAAACTCCCTGCGCTCATAACGCTCCCGAGGTTAAAGCCTGCAGTAGCGGGATGTGTAAAAGCTGAGAGTATGGTGTAAGACTCTTGCTAGCCTACCGCACATTCCCCGCTCAATTTTACCCGCCGCTAAAATACTTCGGTCCACCAGAGCGGAGCATATAAAGTGTGCAGGAGCGTGTAAGTGGCTTCTGCCCGTGTAATCGCTCAATCTACCACCACCACCGTTTTGGCTCGCTCCTAATATAGGCATAGACCTTTTTCCGGTCCCAGTCATTAGTTTTAGCGATGATATTAATACGGAGACAGCGGCGGAAGAAGGGGGCCGATTTTCTCTTCAACCCGTCGGGCCGTGGTAAACTTCAAAGTAGTGTGCCGCCTTACACATATTTGTTACGCTCGCATAAATGAGTTCACACGCACGAATGCAGAGTGTTTGCGCATCATGTCCTACGTTTACTTTGTGAATACCATCAAAACTTCTCAAGGAACTGGAGAGAGTGTGAATGAGGCATGTTGGGACTTATAACCTGAATCATTCCCATCTAAATCTTTAGGGCTGTAGTTTTGAAGGTACAGCCAAATACCCCTCTAGGTGGGAGTGTTTTAACACGGCCGCTAACGGTAACTTCAAATCAGTTCTTCACAGCCTAATGAACGTCCCATGAACAACCAATGAGCTTGACATATATTAGCAATTTTTAGCTCGTTTCAAAGGTTATGACCTCTAATTTTTAACCATAAGGTTATGACATAAAACAACAGGTCACCGGAGGACACGTTTTACCATGTCCTTATTTCCTGTTTTTTATCTGATTTGAAAAGTCCCGATTAGTATCCATTTCCAAGATAAATATGTCGTAGTTTTTTTCACTCTAATTTCTGGCCTTAAAGTTCTAATGGTAGTCTAAATCGAAGAGATTCCCAAGGTCGCAGCTTTAATTGACACTTTTGCATTGCTAACTGTGCCCGCATCAATTATCTATGCCGAGTAAAAGACAAATGAGGGACTTCCTTGGGATACACCCTGTATTAATGCATACCCTCTGAGGTCCAACTGTAATCCTTGTGACCACGCAGGTTCCCGATTAGAGGGATGGAGTATAATACTGTGTGGGCCTCAGACACATCCAAGTTGTATGAATACTATCACACTGTATTTTTCAAATGGAGTAGACCAGACTCAGACTCCGACGAGTAATCAACTACACATTTCATTATTCAGACAGAATCTCTCATTGTCTCCCGATCCCTTTCACACTGTATTGTGTCAGCCATGTGCTCAAGAAATGCTACTAGTATACTGCCCACACTGAACTCCTCTGTGGCTTCCGTTTCAGCAGGCATTCTCCACTGTCACAAATGTCACGGAACTCTCTCTCTCTCTCGCTCCAACCTGAGAGGCACTGAGTCACTCACTGGGGGATTCATGTGTATGTCTTCCTCACCAAGAATATTAATTAGCCAGGGATGAATTCCACATAGTCCTACGGTCTCCACTTTCATAGAACCTTAATGATGAGCTATTATCACTGCCTAATGATTCGGATAGGGGTGTCATAATGATCCATTTATATATATATATATATATATGCATGGATTTTCCCGACGTTCATATCCTGCCAAATGCTACCGCTTCCACTTCATATCAAAATCTCCTTTCGGAACTGCATCAATTATTTACGGTTCTTGACTAATCCGTCCCAAAATTTCAGGATTACCAGACCCCAACCCTCCCATGGCATGCTTCTGCTGCCATGCTTAACCAACTTCATGCTCATCACCATCACCAGGGAGGGCTTATCCAGTACCAGGGTTTTCCATGGGGCTCCACTCTATTGAGAAACCCAGCCACGAGGGGCACTAAACCTGGCGCAGCAGGTGAGAAAAGTTATCCTTTCCCGTAGTAAGTGCGACAGTAATGTCGGTGAACACTTTAACACTCCTACCCACCACTCTCCTGCCTCGTTCCACGGCTCGGCACAGTAGTAGCCTCTAAATCCCAAAGACCCCCACCAATAACCGTAGCAGCAACTTCCACAAGGCAGGAATTTAACATGAACAAATCCATACAAGTATGGGGAGCAGATAGGTGAGACTGCAATGAAAATACTTTTAGCCAACCAGACATTAATGATGGGACGACCAGAGCACATTAATAACCTCCAAATAGATTGTTACTATGCCACTATAAAGCTTCCCTCCCCCCGTCCGAGGCTGCTCAAGAACTCTAACCGAGATTATACGTATCATCTCTTTCATCCACACACTATCACGCTCTGGATCTTATCGCCTTGGACATGATGCCTTGGGGCAGTCCTTATTCATGATCGATTGGCGGAGAATACGTTGAAGGCTGTTCCGCTTCGTAAGGTCCTCTTTTCCTCATGCATATAGAAAGATATGCAGTCACATACATAGATTTATACATACATTTATACTATACATATATGAGGTTACACATGCTGCCGACGACTTCTCATAGTGGAACACGCTGGCACGCTCCATACCGTGTCAAGGAGGGACGATGTGCACTATGTGCAGGAATTATAAAACCCACTTGGACCAACAGAGTGATGGCAGCAGCGATAGCAGCCGCATGGGGAAAACCATGTCATACGTGCGGTCTCTCCGACCAGCACACCAAAAATCCGATGCAACTCGAAGGAAAATTAGCTCAAGTGGATGACGATGCTCCTATTATGGATTGCTCCACGTCACATGAATGGTAAAAAATCAATCAATGGAGTACAACGACCAATTTCCTCCAAGCCCCCACAGCGAGTCTCCACAGTATTCCGAGTCAATTTCCAAGTAAAACTTGAAGGAGTGTACTAGGGCTTTCTCGTTAACCCACAGCAGTTTCTCACTCTAATTATCAGGGCTATTAGTGGGGACGGAAATGGGAAGGAGAAGCCTGTTAATTTCATTGGAACCTTCCAAAATTGAGGCCGCCGACGACCGGCCGTACAATGGAGACGACAGCGGGCCAGGATACTACGAGGCCGCCGGAGTAGAGGGAGCTCTTTCGCAATCCGGCTTGACAGGCGGAAGAATCTCACTGTCTGCCTCCATGCTCCGCATGGAATCAATCAGAAGTGCCATGTAGCAGAACGGAGTTGAGCCTATATCTACACACATACACATGTGTACAGTTACAGCAAAATCTACACTGGGGTGTTTTTTCAGGGGGAGGCGAGGAAGAGGCGCACGATCCAGTAAGGAATTATTGGTCGAGTAGTGGAAAAATCAAGGAGGAAGCGTGTGTGGTTGTTGTACTCTGGTTAAGCTCACAACGGCGACGACAGTAAGCGTCCACACTTTACCTACTTTACATACACTGTATATATAGAGATATTCATGTAGAGAAACTGCATATAAATATTTCATTATTATCTGACGAGGAGTAGGAGGGAAATAGGATTCGGGACAGACCATCGCTAGAGCCCTCCATTCAGCAACATGGAGAGCCATTTGATTTTATCAGAGGAAAATAAAAACTTGACTGGTGTTATCTATGGGGCTAGCCGACTCCTCTGGAAGGGGATCTCGGGGGACTGCTAAAATTTCACGACGGCATTTATGAACTTCAAACCTGCAAGGGGGTCCGCACTACGGAGGACTATCTGTGCGGAGGACGACAACGATGGAGAGAAAATTATCTGGCCCGATCCTTCCCTCAAAAGTTCCTCCCTTAAGCCCTCATAAGTAGATCCCAGTTGGAAAAGAATAAATTATTAAATGCAGCTGTTCCCTTCCCTCCAGTCAGCCTCCTCGTCAGATGGGTAAAGGGGTAAGTGCCGGAACTCATACATTATATTAGTACACCAGAGTAGGCGGAGGAAGGAACCTTCGAGGATGGCAAAGGGAAGAGTCAAAAGCAGCAGAAGCAGAAGCGAAAGATGAAGAAGAAGAAGGAGGAGGCGAATTTGATGATGATGAGGGAGAAGAAGGAGAAGAAGACGAAGAGGAAGAAAAAGAGCAGGAGGAAGACGGGAAGGGAAAGAGGAGAAAGAGAAATTGACGCCTTACCCGTCTAGCTTTACTCTGATACTTGAGAGCCTTCTTAGTATCTTGTGTGGCCGTTTGGACATAGTCAACTGCGTGCTCCACGTGGTACTCAATCCGGTCGATCATTTCACCCTGAATGCAAATAAGTGTGCATAAAACATCATAATCATTGCTGTAGTGATCCCAGCCATGTAATTTACACATACAGATCATGTCGTACTGAGAGAGTGGGTGAGTGAGTATTGTGAGAGGCCGTTTTCGCTTCTACAGCACTCACCCAGTCATAACAGTAGTAGCTATCATAATCCTTTGAAGAGGGTTCCGTAATAATAAAACAATAACAGTAGTTTCCACCATCTCCTTACAAACGCACACAGCCAACGTCAACACCCCTCCTCAACCCGACAATCCCCATCATTATCCTTTTCACGATTAAACTTCCCAAGTTCCCACTTCGTTCTCCCCATCCCTCCCGCCATCCCAGACACATCCATATCCTCTGTACATTAGCTGAATGTGCCGACTCGGAAATATTATATTAGCATAGTAAACACCTGGACTCTCTCTTCCCCTCACAGCCAGACCTGTTATCCTCCATACTTCCCTACAATCGCATTCATCCCCGCAGTTCTGAACGGAATTTTTGTCACCTAAGAGATCTGCATCACAGACTGATTCGACGCACACACACAATTACATATATATATATATTTGTTTATATTCACACGCAGACTTTCCAGCCTCCCAAATCCAGATACACATGAAGGCCACAGATCCGCTTCATTCACAAGAGCTTGTGGGGAGATGAGGCCATACAGGCCATACATGGCTCATCGGCTCATCATTATGATAGCTCTAATTGGAATAAGAATG
>WJFA01000511.1:0-35634 GCA_009870155.1 Pseudobourletiella spinata
ATGGCCTGGCCAGACATTCTCTCCGTCTCTCTACCCCCCCCCCCTACCATTCTTATTACCTGCTAATCGCAGGTAATAACTAGAGCACATTCCAGTTATTTCGTTTTCCTTGGAGTATAGTTTGAGTCTTTATTAATTCATACACTTAATAATAAGTTGTCGAGGAGTGAAGAAAGGAGAAATACAAATAAAATATATCAGTTTTTCGGAAGTCGCTTGTCGTTCGTGGTATTCTCTACTCTGAAAAGGAAACTTACATGGTTACTGGCTATTTCGGATTCTTGAAGCGTTAGGCAATGATTAAAAATAAACCAGAAATTGTTCCTGATCTCAGCGTAGTCTTCGTGTTTGTTCTTTAAGGGTCTGCATGAAAGGACAAATAAGCCGTAAGTATTATTCTGGATAATTTCAATCGCCTTGTCAATTAAAAGATCCATCACAAGTATTCTTGGAGTTTTGTTGCACGGGGCTCTCTTGGGCAGTATATCCATAACTTTCTTTCGTGCTAAATTGAAGGAACGTTGAGAAAATAGGACAGATTACCTAGAGAACTTTTGGTCATGGATATGGTCACGCAGTTGCTTAAATCCCAGTTTGTTGAGAATTGGAGTGTAATCATTCGTAATCAAAATAGCTATAGTAATAGCGTTCTTCATCGACAAATGCTTAAAGAGTTTCATGGGCATTCTGTGTATCTGAAGTCACATGTGAAGAAATAAATTATAAAACGTATCTAGCCCACTCGTATTCCCGGTGGTAAGAATTACTTTTAGTTTAGCCTTCATTGTAATGGAGAAGTAACTGCTTAGTTTGCCGGAGAAAAACTTAAATAAGATGCATATATCTGAAAATTCTTTCCCTGAGCTCTTTTATATTTAAGCCTTTATAATTATTTTAAAGCTTCTATATTCCACCAAGATGCATGGGAAGATATACATATATATATATATATGTATATATAGTTGAGCCCGAGACCAAGAGGGGGGGATTCAGCCCTGGGTCTGCCCGCCCCAATGAATGCTTGTTGAGAGAATACAGCGACTTTGTGGCCAGTAATGCGAAACCCTACCTAAAAAGCATCACATCTAGGACAAAATCCCGTTGGACAAAGTCAACTTTCTGTCATCTACGCGTGTTTATATTCCTCAATTGTGCATATTGCTCCCTTAATCATTTGAGTCCACCCAGCAGAGGTAGAATAAAATGCCCCCCTCCTGCGTTCATTCCCTCTGTAGATCATGCCCACACCTGCAAAAGGCCCATTGAGTACGCACTGGGCTTAGAATCGAAACAGGCTCACCCCTTGGGCTACGGCGTAATATAAACTCGAATTCAAATTACTTCAGAGTTTTCGTAGTTAGTGATACCACCACGGGTTAGCGAGGACGAGTCGGTATGTCGATGTAACCTATAAGATCTTCGGGCTACCGCTGAGTGAGTGAGAGGTTTAAACGTTGACAAGAGCTATGAGTGTGCCTCTCAATTCTCCTTGATGGAGTTAAATGATCTGGAATATTTTCTGAGACTAATCTACCGCAGAATCTCCGCATGTGTTCTCGCCAGATAATAAACTTGAAACAACAGATTTTTGTGCAGAGTATATACGATGCGGATGTGTCAAACGTACCCACTAGTCCGGTGTTCATAGTACGGAGGGGCACTAGTCACAGAACGGCGCCAGATGCAGATATAATCATTCTGAAGTTATCTGTCTTCTTGCCAGCACATTCCTCCCATCACAGTCGTCAGTCAGCCAAGTATGCTTCCATTAATTTCCTCACAGTTCATATACTTTTTCACGCAGAAATTTTATGCATCCCTAACCCCACAAACATTCCATTTGGGGCTGTCCAGATACTGCGTATACACATTAGGGGTTCACTTGCAGGGATCTGGTACATCATGATGGGAGTACTCCCATGGGAAGTTTCTTCGCCATGCAAAATTCTTGGACAGCCCCGTTCTGGCAATTTGCTGATCTAGAATTTGCTTAAATACTATGTACGTGGAAAGTCATGCAGTCACGATGTACGACTAAACTTAATCTTTCAAGTAGAAGAAGTAGAAGTGTAGAACTTTCCACTTACTCTGGTGAACAATAGCTCTGCGAACTGGACACTGCAGCACGTATGTTTGTGTGGAGAGAACTCGTGGCTTAAATTTTACTACTCCAGTCAGTCTTCATGACATGGGAGATAGGCTGTTGCGTTTGAATTACAAGTAACATTTTACGATTTTTCCAGTATTCACACTTTCCTCTAACTTCCTTTCCCAGATATATGAGACTTTTCACATACTGAAAAACTGGCTCTTATGTTATTACAGAGCAATCTTTACGGGAAATAATCTCAACTTGGATTTTATTCTCGAGTTTCGTTGGGTTGTTCCTCAGTTGGTCCACCTTCACCCGTACACGGTTCCAGGCGTTGGTTTTCAAGCATAATCGTCCAGTGCTTTCTCACTGATCTCCGCCCGGCGTCCGAGTAGGTCTCATTTTCATAAGCAAAGGACATAGACTTTGGAATTTAATTGATCAAGCGAGTGGTGTTTGGTTAGTAGATTGTTACGATGGACTTTGACGTAGTGAACATACAAGTCATCATTCTGGTGTGCTTTTATGGGGTGTATCATCGGAAATTAAAAAAAAACAGTGCCGAGGTGCAATCGCTGAATCTATTTGAGCATGGTAGAGGGATTGATGAGAATAGTATGGCCCGCTATTTGAGAGGAGTCTATGGGAGAATCATTTCAGGGTGGAGTGATCAGTGCTGTTGGATGGTTATCGCACAGCATGGAATTACACTAACCGAAGATGTGTATGTTTGTGTACATAGCAGAGCTTTCATTTTGCCTAAACAGGCGTATTCGAGGTTCTTGGTTGACAATCTATAGTCGATGCTGTAGAAGAAGCGGGTAGTGCGTGCCTCTATTGGGTTACGAAGTCGGGTCTGACTTACTTGGCACTATTGTCAGTTTCAATATTGTGGGAATTGGAATCACATCGCGGATTCAATTTGACGGAACAAGTCCCGCACGCTGGATTCTCTCTCCAGCCTCCATCCGCCTCGTCAGACCCCACATTATCTCCTGCTCCACGTAGTAGGTACACTCTACGGCCTGAGTATTCCCATCTTCATGGAGTGTGCATATCTGGCCTCAATAAATAGCCAATAATAGATGTTCTGCACGGCCAAGTTCCTCACACTACAGTTCCCACTGGTGAAAGGATTTGTATTCATACCCGAAATTCGTAGAAGTGTTACAAGGGTGTCCCGGTAAATGGGAGGTGTGGCAAATGCAGAATATATTTTGTAAGTAGCTGATAGGAAGAGGGTGATGTTCTGTCTTTTTTACGCAAGGACGTAAAAATTACCTCGTTCTCCAACACTATCCGTATGTATCAGAAGAACTGCTGTATTTCTGGTAGTTTAACGGTACTTTACAGCGTCTACTGTTACGCAGTAACTCCGGCTACATGTGATTGGGGCGGACAGAAAATTAGATCTTTTGGAAGTCGCGTCCGCGGTGGACGGCTTCATCCGTTCATTTCTTGTCTGACAGCGCCATTCTGAGGGTTTTGTAAATGATCATGGCTCTCAGTGAATCCCCTTCATTTCAGTGATGGAAAGAAGGGTTGTAATGTATATTCAATTTATCAGAGAAATTTTCTGCCTACAGGCTAGCTACCCCAA
This sequence comes from Pseudobourletiella spinata, assembly GCA_009870155.1. Lineage (NCBI taxonomy): Eukaryota > Metazoa > Arthropoda > Collembola > Symphypleona > Bourletiellidae > Pseudobourletiella > Pseudobourletiella spinata. The sequence continues at coordinate 3,693 of WJFA01000511.1, forward strand.
TCTGTACACATACGCACCACTTTTCCACCATCTTCATCAGTACTCCCGCTATTCTTCTCATTCACTTCCTCGACTTCGAAACGAGGATCTCACTTTGAATATTCTATGGCTTTTTTTCCTATAATTCCCCAAAGTATGATCCCCTTGTACTCGACCAAAGATTTCCCTCCCACCATTTTTATCAACGAGTAACTTCTCAGGAAGTTCCTACCAAGTTGACACGACCCAGTTCCAAACTTTGGAAATGCACTCGTCAAACACCGGGGCTAACTCGACGTTGTAGAAGCTCAAGAGCTTACTTGGAGATTGGGCCATACACATATGAAATATAGTATATACACCATTTCAGAGGCCTACGTATGCGGTCATCGAGTGCAAACACCGCACCGGATCTCACCACATTTTTCTCAATAACAGAAAGAAATTGGTATTCCATTTCAGGTGCACCAAACTCCCCACACGTAATTTGAATTGCTGTGATTCTTGCGATCATAGAGGATACCATAACACTTAACATTACTTGTTTTTCATAAAAATACATTTTATCTACTCAAACAATTTAGAATAACTACTTGATTAATCAGCTTTGTGAGCAAAAAACAGATCGCCAGCACGGGTTTTCAATCCATGATAGTAAAATGTTTGCTTTCCTAAATTTAAAAAAAATTATAAAATTTTCAGAATAGTATTTACAACGATTGTTGCACTAAAAGTTACATGAAAAGTATTGTGCCTACACTCATCTTTTGCAGAGTTTACGATGAAAACAAATAACAACAACGCAAAATATTGAAAAAAAATTGTCGGAATTCGGCGGCACTATTCTGAAAAAATCTAATGAGCATCACAAAATCTTCATATCGCGTCTCAGATTCTGAAGTAAATTCATATTACTGAAAAATTGTTATCTACCCACGTACCGGAGGTACTTGTGGTACCTCGGAGTTCCAGTTGGTGAGTTTTCAGATCTCTGGAGCTTGCGTCATTTCATCACCATGTTTGTGACGTACTGAATTGTCTCGGCTCAGCCTCGTCTATCAGCGTAACTGATGCGAATAATTTAAGCCTAGTCCGTAGTCCGTACAAATTACTATTTGACACACATCTGTCAAGTCTACTCCACATGGCTTGTCCTCATGTGAACTCGCCCTGTTCGAAACTTATTATTCGCCGTCAGACCTTGGTGCCTCACAATTTGGTGCAGTTCTCGTTTCCCATGTATGATGACGGGAGATGGACTAAACTCCTTAAAATTATTGGATCATCCGGAAATAATTTACTATGCGGATGGGGATTCCGGGATTTGGGAAAGAGGAAATTGTGATGAGATTGAACTTGTGGACCTACCGGGATCTACAAGGAGGGGTGCATGCGCTCAGGTCAAATCCTTACGACTTTCTCGAGCCTATTTGTAGGCTAATTTGGCGGCATGTTACTACGGGAAGACGACGGTGGTGACAGGTTGAGATGGCAGGGCAATTAGTGAAGTATACAGTGTACTATGTCTACATGGAAAGGCTGGAAATATCTCATGACTCATGCTGGCTGCTCATCGCAATTTTACGCTATTCCAAGTTTTATCCTTCTGAAGGAGAACGCTTATTAGCCTGGTGAAGCTTCTCATACGAACGAGTCACGGGGGTGTTGGGCATAATTTTATTGACAGGATCGGCTGAGTCTGCTCTGTGGAGATAGTGCAAGAGTAAGAGGGTGACGCGGAGGTGTTTTACCATTCGTAGTTGAACTAACAAGCTTTGACATCGAGAAGAATATGGGATTCACGCTGAATGCTAACCAGCTGTCTCATGTCATTATCCGAAAAGGGATACCAGAGTAGCTCCAAGATGATTATCTGCATCTGTTATGAACGGCAGCGAGAACTTACTGACACGGTTTTTTCCATCTCTGGGCAGTGCCGCTACTTGACTTGTGTGATACGAGTTAGAATGTGCGGATGTGGGGAGAGGTTGCATTGATAGACAACTATTTGAATATGCGCTGGTTGGAGTAGGTTGCTAGAGCGGTCCAGTAGATCAGAAACATCTCCCTTGTATATATTGCTCCTGATGATATGATGAGCAACCCGTTGTATTTTAGTAAGAGCGGAAGGAAAGAAAAGGATTGGGAGACTAATTATAAGTTTTGGAGTAATTTTTCGCGCTATATTTACTTCCTCACGGACACTATCTCTATCTCTATGGTAGCACGAGCAAACGGTTGAGCTCTAGATTATGGAGAATAGTTAAGAGCTGCTAACGATTGTGCACACGGAGGAGGTAAATAAATTATATTTCATTTCCAGACCCTTGTTCTGCCTCCAGGTAGTTAGACCGGTTACCATATCCGCTCCACGGCGGGGAGGATATGACTCTGGGGAAAGTGGGATAGAGAAGTGACGGAGATCTACGTTCGTGTTCCGCCCGCCAGCCTCTGAATTCAGCTTCCCCTTCGTGTCCCGTCTAATGCTACGGCTGTGGTGTCTCTGTGGAGTGGGAAAAAAACTCTTTCCTTTTTCCAGTTTTAATTTTCCAGGGGGATCTTTGAGAGCCCTTTTCACTCTATCGGAGATTCTTTCTACTGACGGTGTGGGTTCGATCTTGGTGTTGCCGCATCGAATGGAATGGAGGTGGACCTTTCATATCCTCCGTACAGTTTATTACGTTTACCTTTCTCGTGTTTAGGAAGTTATTTTACGGGAGCCGCGGGTAAACATATGGGACAGCGAGAGCGACATTACGGCAACGACCCTCCCACAGGCCCCCGTTTAAAATAATGATGGCTCGGCTCCGTAGCCTCTTCCGCTGTTTTTGGACACGCTCTACTCTGTGTAAATTAAAACAGAGGGATTCTCTGATAACATTTGGTGGCACTAGACCGGAAATGATTCCGAATCTTAACTACCATCGCGCCCTATGCTTTTTGTAATCATGGTATGTATGAGGTATATGGTATAATGAATGTACCAAGCCTTCCACGTTGAGATTCAAGGAATGAAAACGGATGGGAACTTATATGGGACAAACATTTACGCAGGCATAATTTGCAACATCATCTTAGAAATGAGTCAAAGTTGAGTGTGTTCTGCACTGTTGTTGTTGTCAGTGGCACTGGAAAATTTGAACTACTTTTTGACCGAATTCAAGATAACAGCTAACGGAGGTGAGATTTCTTAAAGTAAATTGGACCCATAGAATTGGCTTGTACTAGAATTATACGCTACGGGATGAGATGTACATTTGCATCTGTGCGGAATGCTCATTTTCGGCATCCCTGGATATTGATGACTGGGCGGGTCTGTATGCGTCGATATGATACATCTCTGTGGGACCTTAAGCTGAGTCAACAAAAAGTTAAAGCTACGTGTGTGGGACCATTTCCCAGCTTCTAGAATATATCATCAGAAAGGGAAGATGGTTTCCATTAAGTGACTAGACTACGCACAAACACACGTACACATTGTGCCACACGGTGAGAAGTCCTGTAGCTGATAAGCAATGCTCATGGGGAACCAAGGAGAATGCTCCCGCCTTCACTCGGACCCGATATATCGGCTCGTACATCAATGAAATGGGAGAACTCTCCTTTTCTCATCATTTTCGGTCGAGATAATTTGTGTCTGAAAACAGAATACAGTGCCGCCTGGCCATGCCCAAAAAGCTCATTTTCCGGGAAAATTGTTGATCTTGCAGTAACCACATTGCCGGGTGCTCGTTCTACATGCCGTGTTATCTTCGCCTCCTCCTTCGTCGCGCTATCTCCGCACACTCCAACCAAGTCGCCCCATCACGTGGGCTTCCCCCTCCGTCTCAACTTCCGCTGCTATTATGGCTGTGTCAACATTTAGTGCCATAAAAGCATGACTGATTGGAAGAAGAAGGATGTTCAGAAATCGATTCTGACGTCAAAAGTAACAATAGCAGTGCTACAGGTGTTGTCTTAATTCTGGGGCCTATGAGATGTTTCCTCCCACCCCCAGTCTACACTCCTTCCACCATACCTCAACCTCTCCCTCCATGCCTCACGCCACATGTCACCCAAGGGTCCGTGCGGACAGGGTACCCTTGATGAATCAATACAAGCTCCTCAAAATGTACCTAATGAAGATGCTTCCCATATAACTGCAATTCCCTTTCATTACGATTTACGATTTGTTCTGCGCGTTGAACGGCTGGTCTTATATCCTGTATTATAGTGGATTTTCCGCTATTTGGACACATTATTTTTTGGATTTGGTTGTATTGTACACTGGAATAGATTCAGCTCGGCGATCGGAAATTGTACTGCAGATTGTTAAATTGGTGAACTTCAGATGGTCTTCTTTCCTGCATTCCTATAACTATGGTTTGTCCTGAAAATTACAACCTTATTGCTGGGGTAGTTTTAGTAACTGATTTTGGTAGTCAGAGGAAGACTAATAAATAGGTAAAACACGAGTAAGCTTACATTCTCGAAGGATATAATTTCCAACTAAGGTTCAACGAATTCCAGAAGTGTTGATAGTACCAGTTCTCGTTCGACCAATGAAGTTTTACGACGTCAGGCGAGGTTAAAACCGGGAAGAGTGACCAACTGGGAGTCTCACATGCTTTTGCATCACTTTTTTGCAGTATTGTCTTCTCTATTTCTAGACTGAAATAGTCAATTCAGAGATCTTCTAAACTGCCTTGAAAATTTTTCCATGGTTTTATCCACGGTTATAGATTCTAACCTGCAGCTTAGAAAGCATGATTAAAATTCAATGACGTTATGAGTTTTTCAGTGATGTAGCTACGGATGGGAACTTTGGAGCACATATAATTTTAATAACACAAATGATTTTAAAGAAGTATTGATAATAAAATGAAATATCCCGTCGCTTATTCACCCCTTCCGGCAAATTATTCCGGCAAATTAGCCGTGCTGTCCTAAAAGTATGGACGATACGTTCCAAAAAGTTTTAGCAAGTTTAGCACTGCATTTTTAGTCTACAGAAATAAACCCAGGCTTCAAGGTTGGAAAGCTCAACACTTTTGCGCTTTACCTACCGTACTGATGCATGAAACTGCTGGCTAACTATTATGTCGTTTTACTCCGCCTGCAGTACAAACATTCACATTCAAGTTATGCTCACTGGTTTTGGTTCAAGTCGTGTCACACCACCCCAATTCAACGTAGAAACAATCATTTCGGACACCTTGTTGTAAGCTTTTACAACCTTTCTAGACCATAGTGTGGGGTCATGAGGAAAAGATGCGTAAATTGAAGGGGAAAAGCTTGAAACTGTTGCAACAACCTATTAGCATCTTCTAGAAGAACTCGCGAGATAAAGTAATAAAGCCATTAACGAAATTTTACTAACAGATCACGCTCATGAGATCATTTTTACTAGGACCGGTTGCACTTTAGTTCAGTACTCATCTATCGTCTTGCACCGGCATCTGCTGGGCGTCGCTGGAGCGATCAAAGTGGCAGTCGTATGGTTTTCACCTTCGACCGCTACGTGAATGGTATCCTAGCCAGTTTTCCACCAAGCCTGAATCGGACAGCTCTTTCTCATCTAACTAGTGGGGCTAAGGATTCTGTAGCGACTTGTTGATGGCCCACCAGTATTAACAGTACAGTTAAATCACATTTTCTCTGAAAGATCCGTTCTCGAGAATCTTTTCTATCGTATTTTCTATTTTTTAGCTGTTTGAATGAAAGCGTGAGCGGAAACATAAGAATTAATTACGATTGAAGCACTAGTTGGTATTTGGAGTTTTGACTGGGGGGGGGGTGGAACTGTTAGTGTCAAATTTTCCCTATTCCTGTATCTTGATGAAATTCAACGCGGTTGAAATCCCTTCAAAACTTGCATACAGTTGAAAGGAAAAAACCTGTGCAGTTGATCACTATATAGCTAACTTGATTAGGCGGAGATATTGTAACTAAGGAGAGGATGAAGTTAAAGATTTTTGAGGATGTCATTCGTCAGGTGTGTTTCACTTCCAGAAAGGACTTTGTGCAGGTTGAGTTTATTTTTACCCCAACATATGAGTAACATATGTCGGAAGAACTCAAAATAAAAATTTACTTCTAAGAATAGATTGATTTTTCCAGCGTCTGAATGTAGCTGTTCAGCAAATTTTTAGAGTGCATGATGAAAGCTCAAGGCTAGAGGACAAATGCAACTTTCTTACATTAGATTAGGTAGGCACGGGAGCAGATACACAAGACAAGTCAACTCTGAGATTGAGTCTTATAGAGGTTCGGTTGGCCATATAGTATTCGTAGGAATGCAAACATAAAATTTATTAAGTGATGACTACGGTGGGAAGTTTTCTTTCTTCTACAGCATTATGCTCACCATTTCATGGTGATACAGAAATTTTACCATTATGCGTACATTTCACCTCATATGTCCATTTTGATAGGATCTAAAGAGAGCTTCACGGGTGTGTTGCCGGAGCAGACTCCCGTACAAAACCCTCAGTAAGAACATAATTGACTTCCACTAATTCAAAAAAATTAACACAATTTAGTAACATTAACTTCACGAAGCTCCCGACTTGACCCAAAAATAAGAATTCACTTACACTCTAGCTGACAAATGAATTTAGCAAGTTTTTGGGAGCAATATGTAGCTATCGGCCGGAGTAATTAGACATTCCTATTTTGTTCCAATTATACGAGACAAAAATCTGTGTGGAAAATTGGAAAATGGCAATTCTCGGAATTCTATCTAGTGAGAGCTACGATTTCTGAGAATTTATACCCGAAGTAATCGTGAGACTGATATTTTGGCAATCCAAGAATTTCGACCCAAGTTGAGGCCATGAAGGATGATATTTACTAGAATGGAGTGAAAAACAAATAAAAATATCCTAGTCATGCTTTGTTGGAAGAAAATGCCGTAGGAATAAACAATTCTTTGTTACAAAGGTCATGTGGACATTTGCAGGGCATGGATTGGAAAGTTATATTAACGTATCACTCTTTAAGAAGGTACTGTGTACCTTACGGTTGCCGTGTAATCTCCGGGTATTCTAAGTAAATTTAAATATGGGAGTGGAAAGTTGTAGCTGTAGCTGTGGGTTTCCAGGTTATCAACTTTACTCAAACTGGTTCGTCCAGCTTATAGCGTTCCAGCTTATAATCCCTTTGATTTGGGAATTTGACCTGGTTTTTGTCCATCTCCATACACCAACATTAGTCAGCAGTCAGCACTGCATGAGAAGCAGCAAAGTATCAGTGATTGCGACTTGCGACCTAAATAACCTCTGCTTGTGTGTGTGCATCCGTGTGGGTCGTAGGACAACAGCACTTTTAGAATGCTTTCATCTCAGGCTACATTAGATTTTAAGTTCAACGTCCGCTACCTCATTTCTTTAATTTCGGCTTGTTAGAAGAGGTCAGGCGCAGCTCACATTTATCTTTATTCATTTTTGCAAGATAAAAAGTACATGGAATTGAAGAGGGAGGGATAATATATGGAAACTGCACCAAGTTCAGCTATGAAATGTCACATTATGTTTTGAACGTGACGTAAAAGAGAAGATCTTTGGAACAATTGAATTTGAATTCTAGTGCTTAATGCTTCTTCCGGTACAGACGACGGCTCTCAATCAATATTAGTGGTGAGGAGGGAATGCTGAGTTCGGAACCTTTGGATTATCCATGTACACACAGACACTACACACAGGCAAACACAACCTGAAAGTTGATGATCGATGAAAATCAATACAGGATTTTCCCTGTAGTAGAAACGATCATTAGTATGGAGTTAACCTTCAATCCGTTTTAGCAATTCCTTTCAGCATGCTGAAATCCTTGTTAAAGAGCCGACCATCGGTCTTGAGAATTGGATTTGCAAATTCTCCGCATCCCACCAACCCGATTCCTGGTTACTCTTGGTTCATTTCGACACCCTTGAGCTAAACTGCCTAAGTCATAAAGGTAATGCCTGACCAGATCCATTATCGGGGACACATGGGTCTCCACCATTCCAATTAGCTCATGTAATGCTACGAGTGTGCGCCTGTATGTATATCGGCCCTTATAGGAGGCTCCTTGAGACTTTCCTCTTCGTAAGGCTGTCACTGCTTTCCATTATAATACGCTTCTTCTATGTTATGATGCAGCTAGTTTAGTGTATGTATGCACCATCGTTCTGTGTACCATTGAGGCAATAATGAATGCTAACTCGTTTGGCAGAAAAATAATATATGAAGTCATGAACTCGGTCTAGCTTGAGCTGGTTCAGCATAGTCCTTTTCCACGAGTGTCTACCAGTGCACTCTTGTATGGTCACGCATAATCAGTTGAAGTTGAACAGGAGAGAACACGCTCATATTTTCAAAGATTAAACCGCAAACATTCGCTTTCATATCACTCCCCCTCTCTCCCCATCAGTAGTACAGTAAGTAGTCGCAAGTCGTGTTGTGAAAAAATTGTTTAGGCCATCCGACCATACCGTCCTGCATCACCGTTTGCCCCTCATCTGTTCCCTTCTAATCCAATGAAGTCCCATGTGAGCTATTACAACGGTGGAGGTACGCTGTAAACTGTGCATAGAGGGTGAAGACTTGTCGATCACGTCCGATATGGCGCCGGAGTTACTCACTGCAAAACTATATAGCCACACACCATTAGTTTAGTAAAATTCATTTACATTGTTGACAACCAGTGGCCCCAATCTTGCTTCCCAGTACAATTACAATGTTCCTTTCTCTTCATCGCTCGAGTCTCATACAGATTAGATTTGGAAAATCTATGGACACAAGTGTGAGATATGTGCAATGGACAGGAGATGATTATCATGATGAGTTGTTGAGGGGTTGGAGTTTGTGGAAAATGATAACTACTGTGTCCAGTGGTATTAGCCGAAATGATCCTTCACAAGTTTTGGTCCTTACTTTTGTGAACGAAGTGAGGAGATGTTTGTCATATGCTAAATCCTTTACCTTCGCGAATTTAGGTCTATCACATCTGTGTGAATACAAGCTGAGGACCTACATTCTGTAATACATGATTTAATTCTTTATATGTGTACGTACGCAGGACAAGCTCCTGTGACTCTCAAGGTTACTTGAATCTCTCTCTCTCTCTCTCTCTCTCTCTCTCTCTCATCTCACGTCCGCTGTTTGCTGACTATGTGGAGGACCCCAGTATGTGTGTATGTATTAGAAACAGGGTTGACGACGGAGAGAAGCAAGTTAGCTTATAAGAGGGTCGCCGCCGTAGGGGCCTCGTTCGCTCAAATGAAGGCATCTATAGCGGACTGACGAGTATAGCGCTCAAGAGCCAGCCCCCAACTCTGAGCAGTTAGGCTTGCACAGAGCCGTACACGCGAGGAACGTGAAGAGCGCATGGGAGAGAAATAGGTGCAGTCTTTGAGTCAGTTCCAGTTGTTCGATCCGATCGGAATCAGTACGTCGGGCGGCTCACTGGGTGGACCTGGGTTTGTTTCTGTGGTGTGAGTTGTGTGTGAGTGAAATTAATTAGGTTACCTACCGAGTTGTTTTCAGGAAAAATAAAAGTATTCGCCGTTCATCTCCAGTCTGTATAGTTCACCATCTTTGGTCATTCCTAATCTTCCTTGAGGTAAAACATTTTGAGCGACTATCTGTAGAAAATTTCAAAGGGGTGACTCCTTTTTTCTGGATAGATATTTCCTCCCGGAGTGTGTCTATGTGTTTGCGCAGGAAGGAGTGGATGAGTCCTGCAAAATTTCGCGCACACAAATAAATATATGTATACATATAAGTAAATATATACATGGATTCAGGGAGTTGTGCAAGTGACGCAATGAACGTCGGCTAGGAGCTATGTAAGACAGAGGGAACATACGCTGACGGCAGCCAGATAGCTCTAGCAGTGCTTCTAAGGAGGAGTTCTATAATACTTGCTACGACTACTTCTTCGGGTCTCTAGTACTCTTCGCTTCATCCTATCGGGGTCGGGTGGGCTCGTTCGGTGCTTTCAGAGTTGCCGAATCTAATGCGACTACTCGGAATTAAATTTGATTTGCCCTAACTTTTTTGTAGAATTTTTTCTCAGAGTTTCTCTCTCTCTCTCTGCCCAAGGACTTTGCGTGTGAAAGTCTGTAGCTGAAGAGAACCCTCTGTTGTTTTCCATTTTTCACCGTGACACTCCTCCAAATCTAAAACACATTTTACATGGGGTGAGGGACCTATATATACGACTCTTTGAGCAAATTTTGTAGCCATTGCGAAAGTAACTCGGGGAAAAAAGTGCACGCATCCCAAGAAACTTTGGGAGTTGGCTTCCCGTAGTGAGCACTGTTAGTAAGAGTATTTCGTACTGTGACGGGAAATTTTCACCAAGTAGCAGTCATTGGAATATGTAATGTGGAGCATAGGGATTGTGTAACTCATTAGCAGCCCGTCTTTTGCAGTCGTACACTTGAGTAGGTGGAGCATACAATTGTTTTCTCTGAAGTTTGAAACTTCGGAGAAATATACGCATTGCTAATTCCGGTAGCTAGTAAATATTTAGCGTATTGTGAGGACCTTGAGTTCCTCTTGTTGTGTAGAGTAAATATGAAAGAATAAAACTGCAGTAAAGTTTGTAGAAGTGCTGATACTACCAAGTATTCCCGGAGGAGTTTGGAGGTCGTAGAACGAGTTTCTGAGTATCTCATTTTCTCTTTTTCATTCCAGAATGGCAGATAAGAATAGCAAGAGTTACTCCCCGAGCAAGGGCGATCAAGATCAAGGCGGTTTCAAACGATTCCTCTGGAACCCTGATACTAAGGAATTCCTCGGAAGGACCGGAGCGAGTTGGTGTAAGTATTCTCATTCATAGTGTCCTCACAAATTCCTAAAAAAATTATTTACCATAAATTAATTTCTTAGTTCAATGCTTTCATCTTTCCAAATATTCTTGTAGTGTCCGCTCAGCGGTGTTAGAGTCGATGTAGCCATCTCGAGGGTTATTGATTCGGCCAAGAGCCATCCGCGCCTTTCGGCTATTTAACTCTGGTTGAGCCAGAACAGTGGATTTTGAATTATAGTTATTTTTGTGCATTAAGAAAAAAAATTCTGAAGTTTCCTGGCCGGAGCTCAAATGTTATTTTGATTATTATTATTATCACTATTATTACTATGAGAGAGTATCTTTCTTGTGTATACGGGTCTCTGTGGAGTTGGGATTGTGCCGATATGGTGACAGAGAGTATTCATGACGTGTAAATGTCAACAACTTATGTGTGGAAAAGAAGGAAAAGCTCAAGTATTTTCACAGGGAGAAGGAAGGAATCCCCATGTTCGTGTCACTGCACTACTGTCATGGAAAGGCTAATCAGACTGATTACACTCGCGGTTCAGATAGTGAGGACGGTGTATTCAGAACGGTGAATTAGTGCTTCAGGGTCACTCACCGGCATGAGAGACACGGTAGAAACCCTTGGAAACCTTTCCTTGAAACTATCGATCCCGGGTATGGGAACGATCGTACGGCACTGTGTGACGTGCGGCCTGCAGAGATATATAGAGCTGTAGGGAAAAACCCAGGCGGAACCCTTCCGTCTTGTACATTCCGTATGCGTCTAGTATAGGTACACACCCCGTTCGGATCCTACGTCGTAGTCTGAAAGTGGGTCTCGTGTGTGTTGTAAACCCAGACACATGCGACATACTGGAAATACTTGACTGTTGATAAGGATATAGTAGCATACGATCACGATAGGGAGTACACACTGCATTTAACCACAATTTGAGTTGACTATACACACACTCACACATACGCACACATAGTTGCTGAGAGTCACAGAATTGTGCATGCAAAACTAATCTCCTTTTGTGATTGTGTAAACGCTGTAAATCATGATGAGCAGTGTCGTTATTCAACATAAGCCTTTTATCATCATAACTTTTATCTAAATTGTGAAACCCTCATATCTCCCCTCCATGTTGTACTCTCGTGAGGAACCTACCCGCCCCAAGTCCTATTGAACAAATTTCAAAATGAAGCCCGGGAAAGGATAAAAATTTGTAAAAAATAATTAGAAATTATATTTCAGTATACACTACATGTTACCACCGGCACGGACTGGTCCGTTGGCCAGACTCAAACTAGTCTATTAAGCATCCGCCTCACGTGGCGTGTGATGAGTAGATCGTTATGCGGAAGCACCCCTCTCGATGGAAATCAAACAAGCTTGAGACGTTCTCCGATGAGAGCCTTTAATATATTTACTGTAGCAAACTTTGCTTTGCCATTCCACACAACACCCTACCTCACACCTCCCAACCTCATTAAATGGATCAATCAGTATTCAGGATGGAGTACAAACAAAGACATCCTATTTTAGAATCATTTAAATGGGCGGTTAATGGATCAGAGGAGTTTGTACTAGCCATCCCATACCCATTTACGCCTAGCAGCAGTATCTGTGCCGTACATTTTCCACTCCGCTAGTGAATACTTGTTTAGATTTTTCCGCGCCCCTCCACTACTAACTCACTCTCACAGCACCCAAAGTAATCAGATCGGGAATTCAGTTTTGAAATGAAGGGAAAGGCCTCTGAGTATGATTCTGTCTTGGAGAAGTGGGAGCCGTATGTATCAATTTAATATTGCCGATCCGCTCTTTGAGTTGTGACGGAGCCGTATTTCAAGTCCATGACTCACTCTCAAGTGATCAAGTGAGAAAGAGGCATGTGTTTGGAGGAGCTACGCTCGAAGCTGGGATAGAAACTTTTTTAATTACCCGCCGTCAGACACCCCAAGGAGTTTGGAGGAGTTGTGGGTATCTGACCGCGGATCTGCCTCCGAATGTCTGTGTATCACAAGCACAAGAGGAAGAGTCTGTGAACACGACAGCTTTGCACACAGGATAATTAATGCTACAGTGCGGGGGCTGGAATAATGCGAATCTTTTATGCCTATGTGTGAAACTGGCCTAGATTTAATTTCCTATTCATAAATTTAAATTTTATACGGTAGAATTTTCTCTTAGTATTCCTACATCCTGCTCTCCTCCATACCCTGTTCAAACCCGAGTCTCCAGCAAGATCCACTTTCCACAGTGGGAAAAATACGAGATTTTTCGGCATTTCCCCAACATGACCCAGTCATCCTCTCCTTGAGTGCATCCAGTAATGAAAGAGTGCACAGCAGCTCCGGTTTCTACCGGTAGCAAACGAAAGACGCACATGTGCTTCTTTCTCTCTCTCTCTAACCTCTCATTATTATTACTATTTTTATTATTATTTTGGCCCCACTCTCGCCACAACACTTGACTCCCACTGAGTGCGAAATGCTAGCATTACTGTTTACGTTGTCACCAAAGTAGCTCTGTACTCCGTTTTTAGCGGGAACACTTCACTAGAGGGTACTCCGTCAAACTTGGGAAGACATCTGGGCGTCTGGAGGAAAATATGTAGAGTGTACGTGACTACAGAAATCCCTGTAGCGGGAAATATGCATGGTAGTGGAGGATTCATAACTAGTCCGCATTACATGAGTCCTTCCTAATGAAATATCGACTGGGAGACGGCATCAGGGAGAGTGACGGGAGTGGTGGAAAGGTTTAAGTATACATATAAGTTTATGTAGTGTGTATAATCCAATCATACAGAGCTTTCCAGTTAGTAGCATAGTAGTAGTAGTAGTAGTAATGGTGGTAGACCTATAGGAGAAGTTGGATCGAAGAACTTAAGCCATTATGCGAAGGGAGGGACTCGGACGGAGCTAGCAAGAGAGAGAGGCAGAATGAGATAGAGTGTGTATAAAAAGGATTTTCTCGTTGGCACTGCTCCACTTTTGGGGTTCAACTCGACAGGGAGCCAGAAATCGATGAAAGGTTCGTGACGTCAAGCTACAGTTTTATGCGAAACGGTGCGGCTTAGAGCAGAGAATGACGGTGTGGTATCGTGCTCGCAAATATCATTATAATGTACACTACACACACACACGCACACACACACACACACATACGCTTACGTTCGCACATACACTTCCATCTCCGGTAGCCTTGCCTATGCTTCTAGCTGGTAGCACGAACGATATGCTACCACTACTCACTACTCCCTATCACCTGCTCTTACGTATGTTTCTTACGGAAGCCTCCAAGGCCGTCTGTTCCCGTACACTATCTTGCAAACTAGCTCTCGTTCGCTCAGTCAGTCTCCTCCCGAAATTTCTCAGGAGATTGTTGAGAAAAAGATAGGTGGTGTCCGTGTGATTAACATCATGGCACTCAGTATCGCAATCCTAATGGACTTAGTTTTGAAAGCATTATTATGATGATGAAACGGGAGAGCCCATGAGGTATGGATTATCAGTACACGATGACCCCGTCCGACTCATCCAATTCGAAGTGATAGGTAGATAAATAGTCATGGAAATTATATAGGGAAAAGGTAAGCATACGCATGAGCTGAGAATTTTCTTGCCCTATGTAATAGGAGCGGTAGATAATACACGACCAACTCAGAGTTGTGCTGTGTGGTCTAAAACCTGATTCGGCGTAAAGCGGAGGAGTTCCGTCCATCCATCAGACCCTCCCGTTGAAGTCATGCACGGGAGGAGAGGGACCAGAGGGATATTGGGCGCCAAATAGTGACATTTTCTCCCTACAATTACCGGTGTACACACACACACATGTAAAAACCAGCATGAAGTGTGTTGGAGGGCAGAGCGGGATGGAGAGGGGAAGGTTAAAATGGTATTAACAACTGGCTCGTATTAAGCATAATACTTATTGCTCATTACAAATTTTTGGCAACTCCTGACACAGTGGAAGGGGTAGGGCCGCCAGCTCTCCCCTATGGAAGAGCCTTGAAGAATTTAAATGTTCCTTGCTCATAAAAATGAGGTGACATAATTTTTGTTGCTCATCCTACAACCCTCTTATTCTGCACCCCCACTACACTGGGTGAGGCAAGTTGGCGAGGTAGCGCCAGCACCTGAAGTTGATCGGGCTGTATGGGCTACACTGACGTGAGACTGCGATGTGGTTGCAACAGGACCCTCATCCTATCACAACTGCGGGATGAATATGTCTGTATGTAACCATCCATGCTGGTGCAACTTACCGACTTGCGAGCAGATTGATTTATAACGGGACATTAATTGGATAGTGCAATCTGCTCTGAGTCGGACTAACTCAATTTTCGTTGATGAAGTGAACGGAGGAGCGGGCTATGGCTCATGAATGCAGACGAAGGCGTCTATTATGCGGAGTTGCTCCATGGACTTTGCCACCATCATCGTCCCGACTACTGCGTGTGTGTAATAATATACAATAGGAATTGCCCATGTGAGATTATTCATGCGGAGGATGGCCATGACGGAGCAGTTTGCACCAAACTGTTTGGTGCTATGCGGAGAAGCATCACTGCTGGAGAGCACATGGGGCTAGAGTGTTATCAGGAATTCCTGACGACCTAGAGTTGAGACGAAATCGAGGTCGCGGTGATTGAAAGTGATAATTTCATCCAAATGCTGTATATAAGCTCTGAATCGCCATCTCTGTCTGCCTCCGTTACACCGCACTGCACATACAGTGAGATACAAATTTAAAAATGAATGCTAACCCAGTGCTGACTACAACTGTGCGGGAGTGACATAAGTGAAAATCCATTTTCCAGTATTCACAAGCTTTGGAGGGTGTACTTCCGCCGTGTGTTGATTTCTTGGGATATGATACGAGTAATGAGTCATTTCAGTATTGGCGTATGCCTGATTCCGCACCTCTCCTACATACTGCACGACTTGAATACCGCAGTGAATTAGTGGCGTTGCACTACATTCGTTATAGCGTTTCCATAAATAGCCACAATGCAAGATGCTCTTCCGAGAAAGATTTCTTGGATAAAATTTGAGGATGATGTTTGCTACGTAAAAATAGATATGGTAATAGAGGCGCAGAATGGCTCCGTCGAATATCAATGCGGAAGCGTAGGTGAGAATACGTAATGATGCTGAGTATGGGGGAAATCTGTGCAGAGTATTAGGAAATCTGAACGTACCGATATTATCCTCCAGGTAGTATTGAAGGAGGAAAGAATCATAACATACTTCTCACCTTGATTGCACACACCACATGAGATGCATACTACGAACTTCCTATCACTGTCAACTGTGAGCAGTTAAGTTACATTAGTGCGGACCATTAGCTTGTGGGGAAGACTGGTAGATGGATTTGCTCCTATATATTTGTGCTTAATAAGCTGTTGGAAGCTCAGTGTCCAGCTCGCGCCAGTTTTTTCCACTACGTAGAAACGCTAATGGATCTGGGCATTGGATTCTCTCCTCGTCATCCTACGCTCTGACATAGCGTGAGGGTTATATTGTGATTGGTTGGCTTGAACCGGTCTCTCTCAGTGAATTATTTGAAAATGCAAAGATGATGTTGCCAAATTGATACTGTGTAACTTAGGAGAAAATGTACTAGTAATGCCAACTTCATGGGGAGTGGAAATGATAGTGCCATGTAAGGAACTCCATTTGATCACACGAGGTTCGTCCCTTGACCCGATGCTTTTTTTAAGTTTAATACAACGTTGACCATTAAGGTGGAGGTTGATAGAGTACAGGTTATATTTCCTGTAAACATCCGGAGATTGATAGTACTTGAATGCAGCAAGTAAGAAGATGCTGAACATGAATGGATACGGTCGGTGAGGAAATGGTTATGGCGATCTGATATTGGGTCGATGAGAGTTCCTACATGTAACGCGTTGCAATAATGCACCACGTTGCCGTAAGTTCTAATAGAAGTGGATTGTGAGCATGGAGGATGAATAGTGAAGGTCGTTACTCTATGCCCTGAAAAGCCTAATGTGTGCGAACAATCCCTTCCGCCACTACGTGGAGTGTATAGATATCGAGCGTGACGTGATGTGGAATCAGAAAGTGTTGTTGCGTGGTTGGGACGAAATAGAAATGACTCTGATGGCACTGGGAATGCAGAAGGCTTTTAGATTTTGTGACGATGATGAAACCATTGAGGCAATGAATGTTGAACGTAATGTAATACTTATGAGGTATGTTCTATATTTTGCAGTCAAAATTACCGTTTTCTACATAATATTCTTCGCTGGTCTTGCTGCCTTCTTCGGACTCATGCTGTGGATTTTCTATCAAACTTTGGATCCCGAGAGGCCCAAATGGACATTAACAGATGGGTTGATTGGAGACAATCCTGGGCTCGGCTTCCGACCAATGCCAGATCAGGATAAGAATGTAGAATCTACACTTATTTGGTATAAACGCGGAACTGGCGGAGACTGGAACGTGTGGACAAACCAATTGAAAGAATTCTGGGAAAGTAAGGATTGTAAATTCAGTACAAGATTGAATCCAGTAGTTCGGTCCTACATACAGCAGTTGTTTCTGTTTGACCGCTTTAGAATACGAGAAACAGACTGGGAGTACCGGAGGCGCCACTGCCGAAACTTGTAACGAGAACTCACCTGCCTCTCCGACTAGGATCTGCCACGTTAAACTGACTGAAATGGATCCATGCACAGTACAGAATGACTTCGGTTATTCCCGGGGAGAGCCCTGCGTGCTCATCAAATTGAACAAGGTTAGTGTCCTCGAAAAATTCTGTATGTATCGTGGTTATCAATCTCGTGCTGTTCCAGATCTTCGGATGGAAGCCGGATGCATACACTTCTGATGACAAGGATCTCCCTAAAGATATGCCCCTAGCCGTGAAGGAGCAGATCAACGCCACCGAAAACCAAGGGAAGAAAGTAAGACTTTCTACTTGTTTTCCTTGCTGGTGCGGTGATATATGAAATTAATAATGTTCTACTTTTTCCAGTTTATATGGTTCTCATGCAAGGGAGAGAACCCCGCTGATGAGGAAAATCTTGGTGGTGATATCCGATACTACCCTAAGCAAGGAATCCCCACATACTACTTCCCGTACTTAAAGCAGCCTGGCTACCAGTCACCATTTATTTTCGTGCGCTTCGTTAATCCTCTCAGTAAGTTAAAGATTCCTTATTTCCTTTACACGGAGTTGATAAGTACTTGAAATTTGTAATAGAAGCAATGTTATAAGTGAGAATATTTTTTGCTTTTACAGACGGTGTTTTGATTAACATCGAATGCACAGCCTGGGCTAAGAATATTAAACCAAATCGGCAGGAACGAGTTGGAAAAGTGCATTTTGAGCTCATGATCGACTAGACAAAGTATGAAAAGAGAAGCAGTGAAAAAGAATTTCTGTAGTGTCTTCTAGTTGCAGAATCGAAAGAATCTGTTTGGGTTCCTTTGCCATATTTTTCTTTTTTTGTTCACCGTGAGTTTTCAGAACACACCTAAACTTTACAGCTAATGTGTCCACTACTTGTTAAAAGTTACACATGTACAGGCGTACACGCAACATACTTTTCCGTTTTCCGCCACGCCTCAGGTGTATTTAAACTATACGGAATCAGCAGTTTATATCTTGTTGTTAACGTGTTATGGCGGCGCATCCAAACTCTATACATGTTATCTATCACATGTGAATACGTACGTATGTGTGTAGGCAGGTTACTTTTACAGCTGACTTAAATTGTTGTCAAAAATCAAAAGGATTAAATAAAAGTGTATTTCTTTTTTTGGTGAGTGAAACAGTGATTCACGGAGAAATCGACATAGAAAAGTCAAAAGTGATTTGATGAAAATTCAGAGTTTGTCATTCTATACACGACAAATGAACACTTGTGTGTTTTAAACTTTCCAACGCTAATATTATCCATGTAAGACATACTGAAGTTGCTCTATAATGATATGAAAACAGTGAGTAATACTGAAATCGACAAATTCGCAGAACACGCTGATATTTAGCAAGTAAAAAACGAAAATGAAGAGGATATAAACGGTGTGACAAGGGTAAATAAATTTTTCCAGTACACATGTAAAAAAGTTTCTTGTATTTAGTACACACGTACGGACACATGCGATGAAAAAGAGAAATAATGTGCGTTATTTTTCTCCATGCATTTCTGTTTTGTTCAAACTTCCTCACCAGAGTTTCTACATCTGTTTGAATGTTAGTTGCGAGATTCGCTCAGTGTGTGCGAAAATCACGTTTCCGTATCCGTTCAACAGAGGAGGTAAGAAGATTGTAGAATTTAATTAATCGCTTATAGGTATTAGAATACCGTAATCGTTGCAATACAAAGTAGTCCACCTTTTCTTTTCCGTGTCCTTTAGTCCATGTTTCTATTAATGATAACGCAGCAACAAAGTATATAAATAAGGGGAAATATTAAACTATTAACTTTTGGTTTTGTAAAATTCATCGTTGAGATATACATACACATATATCTAGAGATATTTCATGGTTCTATACTGTGCAAGTACATTTATGAGCGCTAAATGCAATATAAGAGTATAATTATATAATAGTCCCCGGAGAGTTGACCTCGTAGAGTCGTGTTTGAAAATGTTCATCAGACCAAGTGTATATGTTTTCGTCAACAACTTTTCAAGTTATGTGAAATAATTACTGATGATGTAACACGAACCACACAGTGGTAAATCGTATTGAGACATTGAAGTATGCATTCAAGACCACAAAGGGAAACGGACTAATATACAATGACGGGCACACGAAAACCGTCTGTCAGCGCTCGTATGTCCACAAAGAAGAAAAGAAATACAACTTGAAAAATAAACCTTGTTATGGTCCATCGGTATAAAAATAGTAAGTCCAATAAAGTGAATTACTGGGTTTGTAGTTAAAAAAGTCTGTGATTAATCCATGAAAATCCCTTCCTTGAGGATTTCCGATCGTTTCGTCATTTTAAAGCGCTCTCAAATGGCACCACATAATAAGAATTCGAACCCGACAAAACTCTTTGTGAAGAAAAGTTTTAGGTAACCCAAATTCTCACAAAAAGAAGAAGAATTCAAAATACTCTTTTTATTATCATTATGCTCGTATTACTTTCAGCAATACAAATACGTTAAAAAATAAACATTTCATATATATTAATATAAATCAGCAAGGACATAAGCTGATCAGCATACCGGTAATGGCAACAGTTAAATTATAAATCCTGCAAACTACAAACTTAACACTGCTGTGAGCTCATAGGGGTTACAGCGAAGTTGTACTTCCTTGCGAGACTTTCCAACTGAGGCAAATTTTGTGATGTGACAAAAGTAAACACCAGAACGGGAACAGAGCTTCCCCCTGCTTCGTCCAACGCAGCACTTTTTCTCGTGCGACCGGCACAAGCAATTCTAAAAAAATAGATCCATGGCAGCATTATTACTACTTTTTCCATCATTTGGATCACAAAGTATGCTTCGAAACACAGGATTTACACAATTTTATACACATCTGACACTGCTTAAGTGCAGGAACGACCCCCTATGACTTACGATCCCTCCCTGTCCTCGAAAACCAAATACCTGAAGCTTCACACATTCAGTCTTGCAATGAATGACCATTGAGATAACCCCCATATTTAAACCCCCAAAAACCGTATTAGTTATGGTACCGATGCTGTGTGCCGCAGACATGCAACAACGTTCCCTTGTAAGCTATGAAATCGCTGCGACCTGAGAGGACTCATTTTGCTTCTAACAAGGGGACATTCTCAGGTGTTCGAGGCGCACAGCCCCGACACCCTATGCAGCGCAGAGTTTATCTATAAAGATTACCTCTCGCAAAGCAGTAAGTTCAGAAACTCAGTTTTGATCCCGCTAGAGGGTAAAAAAGTTTCAGGATCAATCCATACAAAGGGGGGAGTACGTGCGAACTGAAAAATCTCATGTTAAATCCCACAACGATTTCCCAGTTCTGAATTTCGTGATTTTTGAAAAAAGCCTCTAAAATGCCTCTACTGTTGTTGTATCTGTGTATTATCCACTTTGATGGCTAAAACCAATATTTTACACTTTCTAAAACTTTCACCGCGTTCTGGACCAAGGCAAATTTTTGTCCCATGAGTCACTATGTGTATTAATGATTACTCATTCAAATTCAAAACTGGAAAATCCTTATGAGATTTACCATGTGATTTTTCAGTTCGCACGTGCTCTATCCACCCCTTTGCACCTTGTGACCTCAAACTTTGCGATCCTCCAGAAGAGTCAAATCTGACTTTAAGTACCTACTGCTTTGTGAGATGTTATCTTTATGGATAAGCTCTGAGGCTGCATAGGGTGCAGGCGTTGTGCGCTGCGGAACCTGACAACGGTTCCCTTGTAAGACAAAAACGTAAGCAATTAATAGGTTTGGTCCACAAAAAATCTTTGGACCTACTGGTGAAGGTAGTCGGATGCAACAGTATCTGGATTTCAACACAACAGTGAACTAAAATAACCAAGAGAGTAGTTCAGTAAGAAGAGTAGAACCAGAAGAGAAAATTGTCATGATCTGCAATACAGATCCAGGTAACAGTTCCAGCTAGAGACGTCATGGGGTGATATGAAATCGGTCAGCTACCCTAACTTCTAACCTGACCATAATGACATACGGCTTTCGTTCGGAAATTTTGCAGCAGCCTCTGGTCGTATATGTCCAATAGGTTTCTGTCCACACAGTTTTTCGGGGGTATTGGACTTCAGGATTGGACATAATATGGGGATTTTCTCTAAGGCTATCCATCATAAAGTCATCCTACTTCTATAGGGTAATCCTTACTTTCAAAATTTCATTTTCCTTACAAATGGAAAATAAATCTTTAAAATGTGACACTCAGATGCTGCAGACATAGACACTGCTTAGTAGTTCCACTAAGAGTTGTTTAAAAGTACTGAAGGAAAATACTTTATACAAACTTCATTATGGCATTACCTCTGTGTGTAGTTCTCGGGGACCTCAGGAAACTCGTAGTTCAATACTAAAGGCACAGGTTTAACTCTTACATTACATCGCGCGATGAAATCCGTTGTAATGAGCACACGCGATACTCCGGCTTGAAAAAGAGTGATGAGGTGGTCCCGATTTTGACGACCTCCATGCTGCGAAATCAAAAGCTGTATTAAAAGCTGTAGTAAAAAGCTATATCCTATACAAGTAAGCGCAGAAGAATTTACAACTAATTCAAATTACCACGGAACAAACTTCCAGACCCTTTTCATTCTCCCGAATTTTCCTTGCCAGCCAATCAGCTTTTTGAGGAGAGTTGCAGAAAATTATTGCCTGCTCTGTCTCCATTGTGTCTGCCAACGCAGCTAACACGCGTATCTTCAGTTCATCAGTCTCTACGATGACGTAAAATTGGTTCATGTTTTCAAAGTCAATGGTTGGGGCTGGTGTTGGTAATCGTGGATTTTCATTTTCAATCTCCTCCATCACCACTGGCGGGCTCTCTGAAACGCTGAGGGGGGAAAAGCTTTCGAGAACCAAATTAGCTTCAGTTTCGTAGACATTAGCATTCAAGTGGACAGGATTTCTCATTTTCAATGAAAGGCTGGCTACTTCAGGACTTATTCTACGCGTCAACATCACAAACTGCGAATTCCCTGGTAATCCATAGAGCACCTAGAATTTTTCAATCCCTCCATAAATACTTAAATTAAATCATTGAACTTATAGAACATGCATTACATAAGACGAAAACACAAACAAAGGCTCATACCTGGAGCACCAAACTTTGAGATTCTGCCGTCAAATCTTGAGCATCATCGATGACCATTATTTTGACAAAGTCAACCACTAGTCGACGACTCGATATTAAGTTGTGAATACTTGTAGGGGTGCCCAAAAATACTTGGCTCGTTTCAACATCTTCAATGCATTTGCAACAGCACTGTTGAAGATCCATCAGTGTACCCAAATCCCCCATAGTTTTCATCGTCTGTAGAGTAAATGTATCTGCATTAGCGTCTCCGGTTGCCGAACTTGGTTGCTATTTGTTGGTTATTATTTCAGAACTCATGCGTACTTTTTCTGCCGCATCTGCCGATGGGAATACAAATATTGCCTGCGGCTTTTTCAAACCTTCATCCAATTTGTTCAAGACACCAATGGAGGCAGATGTAGTCTTTCCTGATCTAGGTGGTCCTTCCAGTACCATGTCGGCACCCGAGAGAAATGCAGGAACAGCCCTCCGTTCAAGGGTATTTGGAACCGAAATCCCCCATAAATTGATTCCCGACACCAAAGATTCGACCAGATTCATATGTTCAAATGCGTCTACTGCAGGATCGATGTACTTCTGTTACAGAAACAAATATATGTATTAATTATATATAGAAGAAATATATAGTTATATCGCAAGTTCAACATATTCGCAAAAATAAAATCCTCCTCCCTCACCTTCATATTAAGCAATATAATTTCTTGCGCATCATCAGGACTGGGAAGAATCTAAAGTAAATAATAATTTTTTGAAATTTTATCAGAAAATAAGAAAATCCTGAGGCCTCGCCGCAGTCATACAAATTCCAAAACAATATTTGAAATAACAACTTCGTATTTGTAACGATTAATAACATAACCTGCCTCAGGATTTGAAGTTGAAGGCTCCGGCGACGTCGGTGACGATGCTGGAATCGAAACCAACTCACGGTTGAACGATAGTTCCTAAAATACCAACATGCGCATTTGTATTTACTTCGAGCAAAAATATTTACAGTATGCATAACTCACCTGAAGAACTGGAACTGGAACGAGAGCTAAGCACTGAGATGATTCCTGACTGTCATTCTTTTCGATCGTTTTCTGGAAATGAAATTATACAAGTATATAAATAAAAATTACCAAGATCCATAACGACTACGACATTAAATGCACTGGCTGAAGAAAAAATCTCACCTTCGCGTTCTTAGCTGGATTCAAATCTTTCTGTTTCAAAACCATTCGCAATTTCTTCTTCTTCTTCTTCTTCAACCTCCTTGCTTCCTCTTCTAAGAACTTAGCAAATTTTTCATCATCCTGCATCAAAGTTGTGACTTTAGAACATACGTACAATCAAGAACGTCACTTTCCCGAACAGAACATCTTTTCACGGTCTCACCTCCGCTTCTTCTTTACTGCTCGCCTGCCTTTCTAAATTTTCCGTCTGTTGTTCTTCCTCTGGTTCATTTTGCAATTTCTGCCTATTTTTGGGATTATGTGTAACATTGCGATTAGTTCTGTTAAATTTGTATAAATTGTTCCCTACTTGCCTTTTTACAGGGGGTTTCACAAATGGATCCCCAACAGGTACGACATCGTCCGACGAATCGAAGGAGAACTTGATGACCTCCCACTGTCGACCAGGTTCATAAGGGAAATTTTCTTCCCGTTTCTTCTCAAGATCATCTAACTTGTTTCTCAGTTTGTTCCATCGATGAAACTTCCACTGATAATGCTGACCGACGATATCATCCAAGCTAAAATGTCAGACATGCGAACTGAGACACCAAGATAGCAAGATTCATTCCTGTTTAAAGCAGGTAACTCTTTACCTAGAGTAGCATGGTTGGTAAACATCATTCTCAGAATTTTCTTTATTTTTCCCTTCAGGTAAATCTTCTAGCCCTTTGAGGCACATGGCGGTTTCCTCTATTCCAGTCTGAAATACACAAATGAGAATCCTCAACTTAGGAGCAGTGACCTGCAATCCAACAGAATTTTCATGGATTGCGGATTTCATTGCGAATTGCTGGATTACAACTGGATTAGGGTTACCCTTCATAAAAAATTTGAATTACGGATTACATAATGTCCAAACTGGGATTTGGATTACGGATTACATCATGCTCAAAACGAGATTTGGATTACGGATTACACCGTGCTCAAAACGGGATTTGGAATATGGATAGTGGAATACTAACTCGGATTCCGTGCATAACGCATACAGTTCATTTGCATAGTCAAATATACTTAATGACGGCTAGGAAAATTCCTTTTGCGGATCCTAAAAATGAGAACGGCTGAAATGCCGGTGAAAAGTAATCCTGATTACGGAATATGAATTACGTGAGTCTCTACCGTGGATTATGGATAAGAATTACAGCAGAAATTTTTTGGTGGGCTACTAGATGTGTATTGAAAATTCCAGCTTTTAAACGTATGGATTGTGGATTATGGATCGGGTAATTCAACAAAGTAATTCGTAATTTCGAAAAATTTCATCCGGTTTTTACCTATCACTGCTTAGGATTACTAATATATAAACGTTGTTTCATTAAGTTCAACAACTTACCCATATTTTCTCGATGCTATGACTCAGAGTTTCCTCCTTTTCCCTCAAGTCTTTTTTCACGTCATCTAATAATTGTTCCAGCTTGGTTATCAGCCTCCGGTTTTCTTCATACTATAATTTATTCACAAATAATCACATACTCAGTCCCGACCATTTTCATGACTCCGCCTTAGTTTTTGAGTCTGCTAGTAACTATAACAAGCACTATACTTAATTAACTGCTTAGCTATATTAATTAACCTTGATTTGTTTGCCTTTCACAAATTTCATTTATTTCAATTTAATTTTTTCGCCCAATTGTCTCATAACCCTTATTGACCTATGGATTCACATTTTTCCGTAATAATAAGTAACAATTATGAAAATGCAATTAACTGTAATAATTTGCTTACCTTTGTTGACTTCCTTTCGACAATTTGAAGCAAATTTTGAAGCTGAATCAAAATTTTGCGAACTATCACGACTTTTTTTCTTGCGTATGCTTTATTCATTGTTTTCCATTCGTACTCTAACCCGTCAGAAACGACTCATGATGATCATGACCAATCTGAAAATTAACAAGTCGTCACAGCTCACAAATTTTTTTAAACACTATTAAGAAGAGAAAACTGAATGATTTCTGGGCCCTTCGACAACATGCTTTCTAGTGTTGTGTACGAAGAACTAATCTGTCGGGTATCTGTATTTCATCAAGGGTGTAGCAAGTACTACATTGAAAGACTGTCAGGGCTCGAATAAATAACAAACGTCCATCAGGAGATTGAGTGACCGGGTTGGAGTTCATGCAACGAAATTCTGGCACGAAAAGGCAAATATTCTGATGAACTAATCAGATCAAGTGGACTTGCTACTTGTAAGTAGTAATCAGAGCACAAGTGCTTCACGCGTATGTATATACACTACGATCTGACAGTGAAGGGCTTCGGCTGCGATTGTTGCCCACAGGTTATATGCAGGACAATGTATGATACATGCACGAGCGCCATATGTATAGGGCCCTACCTTAAACTCCAGCGCATGAAGATATTCTCGAAAACATGGCGGGCATACATGTGCAAGAACGATATTAGTAACGTTGCCACAACAAACGTAACCTTCAATCCATCTCCACGTAAGTTAGACTGCTCTCTCATTGCAGTTATGAGGAAAAAACGTGGTAACTTCAGGTAGATACTTTCGCATACATCAATTTCAATGGTCAATTTCTTTTCAAGATATAGTTTAAATGCGAAGCAGGCACGTATAAATTGGAGGATAGAGTGTAAAGTAAGGACACAGAAATATGATTGTAGAATTTGAATGAATAGCAGTTAGCAGTGAAAATTATTTCCGTTTTACTTTCATTTGAAGCTGAAACATAAAACCCAAATAATTTTTTATTAGGATTTCAAACGAATATAATAGATGGGGAGAAATTTTAATGAACTCATATGATACTGAAATGAAAAATCAAGTGGACCAAATTTTGAACACGGTTTTGCCCGTTTCCGCCTCCGACGTGGTACAATTGTTTGTTGTAGCTTACCCCAAGCCGTCCGGCATTTGTAGTCAATGCGCTGGGTGCTGAGGTATAAAATTCGCTGTTAAGTATTGAATTCAAAGTCGGTGCTGTCTTTATTCGATAACTAAAACCAAGCACGTGACCGACTACAAAAATAAACTAAGGGTTTGAGCGGTTCTATTCAGTGCTGGGGCTTTAAACTTTCCACTGTAGGTCTCGCTAACGTGTCATACTACAGAGAAAGCTGTTGCTCACATGTCATGGTAAGAATTAATTTTAAAGGTAGTTTTATTTTGGGCTATCCCTGATACAAAATGTATCGAGAGAACTACACAACACTACTTGCAGCATAGCAGAATATTGTGGCGCAATGATATGCAGACACTGCTGACCACCAAACAGTTATAAACAACCCAGTGCTTCTAGCAAGACTGCCCAAGGCATATCCAAAATTCTTTCACCTACAATAATTGCCATGATCATATTGGTGGTCAAAAACAACTGCGTTTGACACGTAGAAATAGAATATCCCTGTTTCACCTGACTAGACGTTAATGGCTAGACTAAATAGTTTTGGTGGCTCAGAAGGCAATGCATCGAAGAAAACGATCAGAATTCCCAGAGCACTGATCTTTTTACTGTGAGAAACATGGACGTTCTTGGGAAAATTTATTTCTAACAAGTACAAAAGTCACATTAAAGTCGTTTGCAGTGCATGTAAGTTTCGCCGAAGCATTCATGATATTTATGATGTTATTCATATTCCGGCATAGCTAGCATATTATAATTTTAAGAAATTTCAGTATGCTAATGAAAACTGAAGTAAGGCGCCAATTCTGTATTACCTATTACAGCGTATACTACGGTTAGATAAAACAGGATGTCGGAGGCTGATGTTTCGAACTCTGTTCTTCAATAAAAACTGTAATAAAATTTAATGGAAAGATATGTAATCCGCCGGGGCAAAAAATGTTGGCAGATAGGTCTGTAATAATAAAATATTGACTTCATGAATGATGCAGAGGGCGCAGCAAGAAATAGCGTCCGGTTTGGAGGTTTGCTCTCAAAAAGTTGTCCGCAGAGGGCAACATTCACGTACACGACCATAGCGAAAGCAGGTGGAGTAGAGCTAGTTACGTAGCCGAGTTCCATTGTGATAACCACTTTCAACACCACTAGCCACACTTGCTTTCAATTCTCAATGGACTTTGGATATGGAAAAAAGGATTAAGTGGCGAAGCCTGTTCGGAACGTGAGCAGGTTACGTCCGTCCCTGACCATGGTTCCAGATCAGTGGTTGGACAGATTTTAATTTGACTGGCCGCAAGCCGTAGCTAGAAATGTTGGCAAGAAGCCCTTTTAGAACTTCAGAGATACACGGCAGCTCCTGAGTGATAGGTTTTGAAAGGTCATTGTCGTTCTACATGTCATTCACTTACTCAGGACGTCATTTCCTATCACTTTCGCAACTTCCGTAGGCCGGTTAGACGGTTACATTAAGACTTCTAATGGGTGACAGTAGCGACCAGTTATGTTTGATATAATGCGAAGTTTGCATTTCCATGTGTAGGATGAGGTTGGAGTAATGCCTGCCACTGCCACGTGAGTTCTTCCGGGTAAATTCCCCCACGATAACTCCACTCTAATAAGTCAGTGGGAATGAGTGATTTTCCCGTACATAATTCTTGCTCGATTCTATGACAACCTTCTAGTTTACCCTCCTTCACTGGAGAGAAATAGTGGCTGCCTAAACTACGAAAAGAATATGAATATTACTTGTATGATCGTTCAGGCTGCCGCTTCAACGACCGCAACCTCATATTTTAGCCTAAAGTACAGTGAAAGTTCTTGCTGTTTTGCAGCAGTCTCTTTGTGACACGGTTTCATAAAATTATATTGTGATATGGAACTGTAACATGGCAAAATTACATTTTCGGCGGGGTTGTCGTGGCGGAAATTTAACTGGTCCGATTTTCTCTGCATTCCAATGATAACATCTTTATAGAAGAGCAGGAAGAAACATCAAGTCAATCAGGGACAACATACGTGACGCTGCGGTGTATCCCACACTGGCCCGTGGTTTACGGTTTCAGCTACGTTTACTTTTACTGTTATAAGAACGAACAGGGAATTAAGAACTCACGGGGCAAAGTAAACAGACTACGAAGCATGAAAACGTGCCATAGGAAACGGGTGTTCCGCACAACCCTACAATTTCTACGTTGAGCTCGAATCAGCGCTAAGCCTCCGTTCAGAGTGGGAAAACACGAGGTTTATATATTATGCAGCGGCTACTTACATACAGGTTGTCCCAAAATGATTTGTCGCATTTATTTTCCCTCTGGTGTCCGGACGCCTCAACCTTGAATAATGATTGAGGTCGCAATAGAAAACTGACTGAGGCTTAGAGTACCTATTTGTTTGGTAACCATGTTCGTTGAAATCTAACGGCTATAGCTCCTTACAGAGTTACAGAATTAATGCGGTAAAAACTACATGCTATTTTAGCATTATCCTAAACGGCCTGCCCGTAGCTCCTATACCGGGCGGTGCAAAGACATGGGCAATAGCGCGTTCGATAGGTATTTTACTGCCGCTTCGATCCCCTAAACACAGCCTTAAATCTGTCGGGCTCAAATGTGTTGATACATAGACAACTTTTATTGTTTTTTCGAGAGCTGCAGACGAGGGTAATTTACTTCTACTGAACAAAAAATTGGCTGCGAGCTTATTTCGTAGCAAAACGGAAATGTTTATTCATCATGTCGTTCGATTTTCGACTCCCGCCCAGTACATAATTCTCCCTCTGGGTAGTTAATATTCCGCAATACATTTCAGCATTCGGTGCATTCTGGCGGGAAATACGAAATCTTCTATGGTCCAACTGCGAATAGCGCCTAACTGACGAACACGCGCACCAATTCGAGCCGTATTGATTTTAAACGATAGAAAATTAAATTCTGTAGGGATTATTTTTAGTTTCTTATAAATGCTCCAATAGTTTCTTCAAAATTTCAAACCGCGGTTTGGAAAACTGAAATTCACAATTCATTAAACTGATTAAATGTTGCAATTTCTTTTCAAATGTTGAAGGAAACTACGCAACATATCCCAATACCCTGAGTAAACGTCCTACAGAATTAAATTCTCTATCTTCTGCAACCACAACTTGTCGAATTGGTGTGCGCGTTCGTGAGTTATGCGTGTTTCGCCGCAGGACTACCGAAGCATTTTGGATGAAAGCTTTTCTGGTCCCATGGTGAAACGCGCATAACTCACGAACAGGGGCGGATACAGGGGGGCTTCAAAAATTCGCAGATTAAGTGTCTAAAACATCATATTTTGCCGAAAATTCTGAAAATTTTCTTTTCAGCTTTGCCAACAAGAGTTGGCAAAGCAGTTTGCTATACGATTGCCTCCCGTCAGTTTGTCGACTCTGGATAGTAGTATTTTCTCCAAGTGAAATCTCGAGAGGGGGTCTTTTGGTCTTAAAGACAGGAAGAGTCATTACATACTTCACTAATGCTTGTGTCCGAAACTCTTTTTGCATGTTAGTTTGAGAAAAAAATGTATGAACAGCAAATTTACTTGTAAGGATCATTCCTCACATGTCACTGGCGCACAGCTCTAACCGCCGACCCCTTCTGCCGCGCAGAGCGTGTCCATAAACATTACCTCTGAAAAAGCAGTAGGTAGCAATCTAGCAACACCAATTTGACCCTTCTGGAGGGTCACAAAGTTTGGGGGCAATAGTTAATAAGTGGGGTGCCAACTGAAAAATCTCATCTTAAATCCCATAAGCATTTTCCAGTTTTGGATTTGGAGTGAGGTCTCAAAATCGCAGTCTCAAAACAAACATCATGCTTCATTGGGCCGACATCCGCACCACAATTTTTGCCTCAGAACCCACGTGAAGTTTTCAGGTGTGAAACTATACGGGCATACAGCAACTGAAGTTGGTTTTTTTCGAAATTGAAAACGACTGATTTTCTTCTGGGGCTTAACACGGGATTTTTCAGTAGGCACGAACTCCCCCGTTTGCATGATTTGACCTCAAAACTTTGTGATCCTCTAGCCGGATATATTCTGAGTTTCCGCACCTGACGTATTGATAAGCTTTGCGCTCTTTAAGGTGTCGGCGCAGTACGCCATTGACATCTAAAATATAACCCTTGTTAGACGCTTAAATTTTTACAAGTCTTCCGTGAAATAATCAGTGACTGGAAAGTGACAACAGGCCATCCATCAGTAACTGTAATTACTAATATTAAAATTCAAAGCACGAAAATTCAGGTCTAACTAATAAACAATTCTGCAAAACAAATGTCAGTACCCAAATTGAGGGTGCTTACACAAGAAATTACATTATAAAGTGCGTCAGGCTTTTCCACTTTTCAATTTCGAAGAAGTACTTACTACAGAGCATAGTGCGTCACCCCACCTTAATACCTGACGATACGAGTGCTCATGAATTTGCTTGTAAATATCTTTTTCAATTACAAATTTTAATTTCAACGCATATTTGCACTAACATGTTCGCGCTAACGCGCGCGGATCGCTGCCGATTTTGATTTATTCGCGTTCAAGCCCCCCCCTTAGCAAGTTCCTGGATCCGCCTCTGCTCACGAACGCACTAGTTCGTGTAATTTTGGTTTTAGAAAATAGAGAATTAAACTATGTCACGCAATAATGTGGCATCATTATCTTTTACTGCATCAGTACGTAGGCTGTAACTCTTACATGTGTCATTATTGTGATCTTTCACCTGGGTGACCCCACGTTAGGCGCAATGCTATTGAAAGAGGTAACCTACAGCAGAATTGACCTGGAAATCGTGTGGTGTCACTTGTGTTCACGTTTATTGCATTGTAGGGATAAGCGCAAATAAGCTATAACCTCTGGTTTTGACCAGAGGTCAAAACTATGTCAGTATAAAAATAATCCTATCACAAATCCTGTCCTCTTCTTTAGCTTTCTTTTGATAAATGGTACTTGACGATGGCCCAAGTGGTTCCAGAGTTCTCGGTGAAGGGAAAGTCAACCAAGTTTATCCAAGGTGGGGTGGGACACATTATAGACTTCCTATATTTCCTATTTTTGGCTGAATTTATTTTGAGTTTTACCTCAAACCCATAGCACCACCGTGTTTGCCTTCTAACAAGGGGACATCCTCAGGTGTCCGCGGCGTGCAGCACCGACATCCTATGCAGCGCAGAGCTTATCCATAAAGATTACCTCTTGCAAAGCAGTAGGTGCGGAAACTCAAGTTTGACCTAACCAGAGGAACACAAAGTTTTGGGGTCAAACTGTGCAAAGGGGGGTATACGTGCAAACTGAAAAATCCCATATTAAATCTCAAAAG
>WJFA01000512.1:0-35624 GCA_009870155.1 Pseudobourletiella spinata
GGGCGCGGAGAAGTTTTTACTGAAATTTTTCAAGATACTAATCTGTCCGGGGGGAACTGTCACGACCAAGGAGAGTTGGGCGTCAATAATTTTCCCGATTGGAAAACCAAAGAGAACGTCTACTGAGAACAATAATAATTATTATTCTCTACTTCGTCGTCTCCTTCTTTCTCTTATTATTTTTATTAATATTGTTATTATTGGAAGTTGGAAGTGGAGGATTTAGTGACGATGCTCGTCGGGGTAGAGACATAAAAAGGGGCGTAGGACAAATAGGACTAATTCATAATTTATGGTAGACGTCTATGACTTTGGCGTCTTCTCCACTGTAAGGCTCCTCTGTACCTCATGTGTGGCTACCACCAGGACTGCGACTACAAATCTTACTGTACTTAGTCCGCCCCATGTCTCTGAGCTGAATCGTACAGCAAGTCAAGAAAATAAGTTTCCTCAACTGATTCACATCTAAAAAGGGCACACCTAAACAAATATCCGCATTTTCTTAGGGGACATTCACTTATGTTGACGTGTGCATTTACTTCTTACCCACGACATATGGATGTACCACAGGGTATGTACACAGTGCGGACAACTGGAGAATCTCTCCCTAACAGAGCACTAAACGAATGTTCCCAGAAAGCCCCATTAAGAGAACGTGATACATGGTGGCCCAGCCGTATGCACCCCAAAAACCCTCATGTGGCTCGTGTAAGGGGCGACAGAGAGCGGAGGAGTCACCGATAAATAAAAATCTATGACATTTCCTTATCTTAAAACAAGGTACAGTTTGAGATTTTCCACAAACGCCTGTCCTTCCAATCTATGGGTTCTCTCGGTCAACCTCAGTAATTTTTCTGACTCTTTTCACACCCAAAAAAAACATAGAGACACGAAGTTGGGTTGTGAGAGAGAGAGAGAGAGAAATTATGGGGAATTCTATCGAGTTCTCTGAGTGAGTCAGTTTTTCGAGTACCTACTACTGTCCTGTTGTTGTTGTTGTTGCTACTAGCTGGCTGGCTGGCTGGATGGATCACTTTTGTATAATGCTCTGTTGCTGATGTAATATAGTACAGAAGATAGATGCAATATCAGTGTGAAGTAGTAGTAGGAGTGTGGGAGTTCGTCGTGGCTGGGACTTTTGGGAAGCTTTCCAGTCTCCGTCAAGCCATATGCCATGCCCTCTCATTGGAGAGACCCAGACTCTGACTCTCTCTCTCTCGCTCTCGCTCTCGCTTCCCGTTTTCAAATTAAATTAAATCTGTCAAGTATAAAGCACTGAACCCTCTTACAATTACATGCTCACTTGTTCCGAGAATTACGCGTACACAAATCCTCCTTTGCTCCACCGTCTCCTCCGCCACTACTCACAGAGACGGTGATGGTGGTTTTAAAATGGATGGGAAAAAAAATCTAAATAATTATTTGTAAAAAATAATTAATCGCCCAGGGTAGAGGATCATGATGAGGATGATCATGGTGATGGGATGTGGAGATCTATTAGGGATGCATGATGAGAAGCTTAAAAGGACTAGGTATTGGGGATCATGGTTAGCATATAGAATGCGAGGGAAGACCGATGGGTAAAGGTAGGGAGTCTATAAAAAAGTAACGGTGTAGCGGAACCGATATGTTTTGGGAATTGGAAAATTTGAAAATCCG
The DNA here is from genome assembly GCA_009870155.1 of Pseudobourletiella spinata. Lineage (NCBI taxonomy): Eukaryota > Metazoa > Arthropoda > Collembola > Symphypleona > Bourletiellidae > Pseudobourletiella > Pseudobourletiella spinata. The sequence goes on from WJFA01000512.1 coordinate 1,660, forward strand.
ATTACAAAGTTTCAAGGAGCTTCACACACACACACACACACACACACGCACACACAAACGTATAAATGTACATACATTTCATATGGTCCGCTGATATTTCTCAATGGGCTCTCCTCCGCTTGGCATTCCTTCCTGTATGCACAGAATAAAGGGCCCACATAACAGGTCGCTACTCTATGAACATCCGCGTATGCACACATTGTACAGCGTACCTTATGCTGTTAAGCCAATGTCGATAAAGTCTTCGAATTTACACATGTGTAGTCTTGCTATAGACTTGAAAGGGAAGATTCCATACGGGCTTCTCGCACCGCTCCAATGCACGCCCTTCTGCCCTTCACTCCTCTACGTAAGTCTCATAAGTGTCTTGTCCCGAATACATATGGTACACAGTGTGGACGTAGCTAGAAGAAGACTCTAGGGTGGAGGTAGGGAGCGGACAAGTCGGAATAAATAATATGTTAAAGGTAATACGTTCTTCGTCCGATTGTTCCAGCCTACAATAATGTAAGCCGTTCATCATGCAGTCTCACACTGTGTGCTGTATACGAATGCATACGTATGTGTGTGCGTGTGTGAGCTTTTAGTGCATAAGCTCGTGTGTACTCCGTAGTGCATGGATGGAGGTGGCGGAGAGTAAGCTGTTGATATTATTTGATAAAGTTGGGAATAGTAAGTTCCCTTGACTGTAGTTTACTCAAGACTATCTCACGACTTTGGAGTGTACTTCATAAATTAGAATACATGTGCATTTATTCTGCCATGTTCATGTGACGGGGTTCCACGTGTCGCCTTGCAAATATATCCAGGGAGTGCCTCTAAGTCCCCCGTCCGCTCTATTTTGCTTACCGGTACACAGTGTACACACACTCTGACTGAGAGAAGGGCTCCTACGAACAACACTTATATTGTTACCGAAATCCCGCGTTCCAATAAACTTTCGGCCCACAAGCCGGGAACATATTACACTGGAGTACAATAATAATATCCCTCCAAGATATGACATGGAGCAGTAGGGGATGTTGGGCTGTGTACCCGAGTGCAACCGTAGCTCTGCCGACATGCTTGGCCATACATGTGTGCGGGGGAAGTGCAGGGGTAGAGAAATGACTGGTTTACGGGACCAAACTTCCAGTGGGGAGCCCGACATGTAGTCGTGAGAGTAAGAAATCTTCTGACTATTTACGATACTCAGGGATATGACAGGGGGAGAGGAACCATGGGCATACATATCTACTGTTCCAGCTCAAGCATATCAGGCAGAACTCTGAAGTGTGCCATGGTTCCAATGGTATATACTGGTCTTAGTTGTAGCAGTAGTAGTGGATCCAGTAGTAGCCGTACTTCAATGCTTCACCAAGTTGGTGGAGCACATTTGAGCCAGCTCATATTAATACGTCGGGAGTGTATCGACAGAATCCAATCATAATTCTACCAAGATTCCTTCCCTCTTACAAATACTCCCGACAAAGTGTCATCAGGCTTCACTTTAGGGTCCCTCCTCGGGATGGAAATGAGTACTGGATAAAGTGTACGTATTAGTGCTGTAAAAAGATGGTCGGGGTTCGCCACGGCAACGTGCTACAATCGTTCCAAGGGACATACAGAGCACTGGAAGCGGAACATGGTAGTAGTATACTTGCTTCCACTACTTGAACCACTGCTGGTACCCTTCCCCACATATAATTCACATCATTACAGTCCCCGCTCCCATTCTCTGTCTATATGTGAGAACTCTGTGTAAGTACATTGTCCATGCTCGGCTGAGCTCAGTTTGTACAGTTTAGTTCGCTCAAGGAATATCTATTGGAAAGGAAGCGAAGCTGAATAATAGCCCTGGCTACTAATCCCAATGAGGAATTCTATGGAGGGCATGTACGTCCCTTGGAGCGGTACGCTCTCTGAGGCTCATTACTCACGTACATATGTCAATATCCTTGTACTCCCATGGTGATGATGATGAGTCCGGGGCGGATATATTAGCAATGAAAAGAGAATGGCTTGTACATCAGATCCATTCCAATCCGACCATGCCTATTTATTGTCACCAAAAATGTCAGGGATTGCTTGTGCGTGTCTCTGTGTATAGTGTACGCACACGCACACATCTCTGTGTATTTGTACAGAGCAGAGGAGTGGGTGCATCTGCCCCTCCATGGGTAATGTACTAGATTATGTCCAGAGTGGAATGATGGATTTAATCCCAGCAGCGTAGTCATTCATGGGACAAGATTACGGGAATTTGCTATGTGTGCAAAGTGCATGATGTGAGTAGGAGTAGAATCTGTGGCCGAATCTTGTCCGTAAGTGAGTGGAGGTGGCTCCGCCGGATGGACAATGACCATTAGAGTGAATCAAGGTGATGTGACATGAGCTGGAGTTGATACAAAGTGGTTGTTTAATTTGGAATAAATAAAAAATTTGTAGTTACACTACGCGACCATCGAAGGTTTTCCTCCACAGCATTATACATTTGCGAAAGAGCAGGGGTCTTCGGGGACGGAGTGAGTGAGGACAGGGAGGACATTAAGATTTTTCCAGGAAAAATCCAATATCCTTAATGCAACGTACACCGTGATCCTCGGAACTTCTTCAGTATTTCTTCCCCAGTGCCATCATCATCATCATCGCGTGAGGACTCCTCTACTTAGCAGCATATCTGAATATGTATAGGATGATACGATTTAAGTCTACCTATAGACGAAGAAGAGGAGATACTTGGGGAAGAAAATGTGTACATTCGAGACTTCGAGAGGGAGAAGACGAGATGGAAGTAGTGGGAAGTGCTGAGTGACTACCACTGCAACGACTACACGACATGACAATCATCATGAACGTGTAATCCAGTGGAACATCTATGTGATCTCAACATTGGAAAAACCTCCTCCCTTTGGGTTCGCATCGTGTGAACTCATTAACGAGCCTTGATGGAATCAAAGCCGGTATAAATGCTTCCATTTATTCACCCAACTCTACATTGCCCACGTTCCCCTGATAGTTCCTACATGTTAAGTCCTTTATATGTATATACATCCGGACAATGTGTACGCATCACAGTCCGTTCTGAGTCCGAGTTTATGGTAACAGCTGCTGGGAAGGAATTATATTTATCTTACGTACTCAAGTAGTTTCGGAGGCAGCGGGAGTGAGTTGAAGTTGGCCTTTTAGTACTTCTACTTCCAAGGTCTTTGTAGCTTCTCAACTGGCCGTTCAATGGGAATAGGCATTGGAGTTGGAGAGAGATTCGGGTAACAGAATGAGAGACAGAGGAGGGAAAGATTCGGAGTTAGACAGGAATCTTAGGTCGAGTCATTATTTCCTCTCCCAAAATTCTTTTACCTCTCGTCGTCAGGATTTTGCTCAGAGAGGAAGGGAAGGTGTATGGAGAAAACATGTTGGAGCCACTGTGGTACGTGCGCCTGAACCTATGCGTATGTGCATGTGTGAAAGGGATCTTATAGAAATCATGTGTTCAATGGCCAGAGAAACTTACATTTATAGAATGAAAAGGAGACAATCGGATTTATTAGATTGTCAATGACTCGAAACTTGGGTAAGGATGGAAAGGAGGGCATTTAAACTTGGACCGATGTATAGCCATGCGAGTATGTCTGAATGTGCCACCGACAATGTGTACGCGTGCACACAGTCTGCTTTGAGCTGGAGGACGTATGTATGGGCTCATTTTATGAGGTCATTATTACTCAGCTCTACGGTCCTATTAACTGGCCAAGTCATGGAATTACCAAATCAAGATAGGCTCCTAATTTTCTCCCTTTCTCATCAACGGAATTACACGGGCAAAGCCGTCGCCCTCTCCAAAAACCATGGGACCACAACTCCTCTCTCCCTCTCCCTTTCCCCCTACACTTTGAATCTTAACCCGGGTAAATTCGCATTTGAAATGCTATAAGCTCAAGCCTAATCCCCTCTCACCATATGGCCCACTTCCACGTCCGAGAGGTAGGAGAGAGCTCCTTTATTTATTTTCAATTTTCACTCCCATCTCCCAAGCCATTTCATTGGCCAGCATAACATGGTCCACGTAATTTCTCTAAGGCCGTCTTGTGGAGCGGTGAAAAAATTGCAAATTTGTCCACCATCCCAAATGACAGTTGTGTATGGACGGAGTGCATGGAGAGGGGAATTTTGGAACGGAAGAGAAATAGAAAGAGAGAGAGAGAGAGAGAGATGGATATAGTTCAGCTCCAGGCATTGTCTGTCGATGATGGGAGAAGGCTGAGGGTGGGAGGATGAGAAAAGCCTTACAAGTTTGCCAGCCATCTTGAGTGACCTGCATATTAAAGGAAGATTTGACGCATACAGAATTGGCTAAGATTTTCCCTTAGGGAAAGCACAAAGCGCCTTTCCATTTCACGCCTCGTCTTTTTGTGATGATGTAGTAGGGGGGTGCGAGTGATAAGAGCAAGTGTGGGATAGAGTGTGCGTGTGTGTGCATGTGAGTTAGTCAGGGCGTTTGGACGAGATGGTAGAAGTAGTAGAGGAGGAGAGGATGTCTGTGAGACTAACGGGAATGGCAGAAGGTCTGAAGCACTTTACTCGAACCGAATGCCATTGGAGGTGGTAAAAATAATAAATTCTCCACGTCGCAGACACCATGAATAGCCTCTGGCTTCAACTCAGGACCATGCACACTGCTACGGTACAGCATTGTGCAGTGGCCGTAGCAGTAGTAGTGGAAACACTTCTGACTATTCCCTCCCCCCCAACCCGCTAACCCCTGACCATGAATCATATTTGTGATGGAAGGTATATGGATTCGTCCGGGAGGGGTCCACACTTCACGCACACCACGACACTCCTCAACATATACGTACATTACATGGGGAGACAAGCCCTTATCCCATATCACGACCGTCCCAAGTTGCGGCCACCAATAATTGTCATGTGGGACTTGGATAGAGGAGAAATGGTGGATTGGATAAAAAAAAAAGGAAATTTGATTTTTAGCGCAATAGAAGCATTACTACTACGTTAACTGGAAGATGAAGAGGGGTAGCCTGTGAGGGGGGAATATTGCTACTCTCACTCGCCCCCTCTGCTCCACCACACTTACTACGGGGCCCGTCCTTGCTCATATTCCATCTTGATCCTCCCGCCTCAGCGAATTTTTCCGAACGACTTTCCCCCGTTGTTTTTCTCCCCGGCAATTCCGACCTGCCATTCCAACCAACCAATATGGCTCATGAGGAGGTAGTGCAGTGGAGTAGCCTTTGGAAAACAACTTTCCTGGTGGTCCACGTGAAAGGAAGGGAGGGAGGAAGGGAACGGGTTGGGTAAACCTGACAAATTATATAGCTTGCACTTCAGACGTGGATACTAACACTGCTATTAGTACTGTCTGTGTATGGGAGTGTCTCTGTCTCCATCCGCGTGTCTGCCTGAACTAGTAGTTAGCCTGATATGAAATAGTCAAGCCAATAGAAATGTTCTCCAAGCCGATAGGACAGATAGATATCCTCCTAAAGTTTAATTTAATAATTTAAATTTGATTACAGTTTCCGCGGAATGAGACGCAAAGCAGAGAGGAAGAGACGGACGGAGACAGAAGCTGGTGTGCGGCCGGGGCACACGCCTACGTATATATATATGTATATATATATATGTGTGTGTGTGTGTGTGTGTATAAATATATCTACGTATAAATACTTATAAACATATACAATAGAGTGAGAGCAGTAAAGAGCACTTGAGTGGAAAATTACATTTTACACCGTACATCACGGCTACATATGGGCCGTCAGTGCGTGAAACAAGATCGGAGCCTACACAGATACACTCATACAGCGTCCGATCCTCCGCTCGCAAATATATGCATTATATGGCACAACAGAAGAAGACAACACCGGAATCCTTCCTTCCTATCTTCCTCGCATCCTCCTCCTCCTCCTCCTCCTACGCTCCGTTCATTCACTGCTACACTCAACATCCATAAGAGCTTACATCCACATCCACACACACACACACAAACACACAAGCGCACACATGCAAAGGCTATAACACCAACCACGGCGAGGTGCAAGACCAGTGGCTTGGATGAAGGCTACACATACACTGCAGTGACTTTTGTGTCCGACTCCAAAGTAATACAGGGACGGATACTATCTCGACGAAAACAATGAAATGAATGCTAAAATGCAGTAGCGACCCCTGGAGAACCCCCTCAGAATAGATGCAAGTTCACAGTCTAAATTGCGACGAAACATTTTTTATGGCCCCGCCGATTCTTCCCTCCTTCCTCCGCCTCCCAGCACTGGAAGATTTACAAGATCTAACGGCCTTTACTTGTTCATAGTGGGAGGGAAAGCAATAGTCTCATCCTCATAAGCAACACCACGACCCAAGAGAGAAAAAGCGAGGACGGGAAAAGTTTGGTCATGTTCTCGCTCTCTCTCTCTCTCTCTCTCTCTCTCTCCTTTCCTCCCTGATTTTTTGCAACGTATCACTCCCACCATTGTAGCAGCCGTCCGCCAAAACATATCCTATGAAAGGGCCATTATATGTATGTGGGTGTCTCCCTCACTGATTCTCTCCCTCTCTCACGGTGCAATGCGGATGGAAAAAGCAGAGATGGAACCAACACACATGAGGGATTCCAAAGCACAGGAAGAGGATGAAGAAGGAACGATCTGTGTATGCTTTCCACCATGGCCTCCATATGTACACATTGTACTGGAATGTTGGGTGAATGCGAGGAAGTCGGAGGAGACACTCTATTACGCAAATGCCTCTTACCTCATTCTAAATCTTTGCCGAGGTTTTAATAGTCTGCCAAGGAGTTGTTCCTTCGATCCCGCACACAGGCATATACGCACAACCATACGTATGCACGCATGACTACAACTTTATGGAAGCTCCCCTCCAATGTAGTAGCCATCTCATCGGCCGAACCTTTAACTCCAGCTCACGTCTGACTATCTGTCTGCCGGTGTGTGTCTGTGCACTCCTCTGAGGCTTCCCAGGCTCAGGGTGAGATTCTTCTACCACTACTACAACTGCTACTACTACTGTGAGTGGATCAAATAAAATTTCCCATTTGATTTTCAACCCGTCTCAACTCCATTAACCGCTACACTACAGCACGGGGGAAACGTAAAACGATTTCAACGTTAGATGATAACAACGTGCGATTTTCATGAGAATTCCGATGTGTCACCCCCTTCCATCCCCCACCCTTCATTTCCCATCTCGTCTTCCTCCTCTCAACCTCTCGTGTCTTAAACTACTGGTCCCATCTCCGTCCGAGTCAAGTCCCTTGCGGTTACAAGAAATCTTGACGCTGTTTCCACTCACTTAAAACATAGACCTCTCTCTCTCCCAGCTTCCAATCACTATCACTCACGTCCCTCTTCACATCCTACCCTCGCTAGAGTCAAAAGAACCAGGGAAATCTGCGAAAAATTTAAAGCTCACGGGTAACACTGGAAAATAATGTACCCGTCGTACCTCCGACGCATTTTCTCCGCGCACTTAAAGGTAGTGAAGACTGTGAGACTAGCAGAAGTTAAGGTTTTCCAGCTGTTTCATAAGTTTTTGTACCTTCGTGTATTCAGTTGATCTTACTGAGAAAAAGACGTGGAAATACGAAGTAGTCCAACATGATTCCTCTCCCTTAAGTACGGATGACCACGCAGAATGGAAACAACTTCCGGCGGGATATGACTACCCTGAGTCACGTCATGCCGCTACTGTCACTGACATTGGGACGCTGAACGCTGGGAGTCGTCTGACCGGAGAGCTTTGAAGGGTCCCTGTTATTAAAAGTTATTAAGAGACTCAAACAAGAATATTCCATTTATTTTGGGGCTATTATTTGGGAAAGTAAAAATATTGACCAGCATCCTGTGAGGCTCAGCTCTTTTTAATTATAGTTACTGGATGGAGTCAGTCAGACCCCCTTTCGTGCTTACTCGTCCGCACCCGCCTGCTCTCGCTGTCATGCGCACACGGAGAAACCCTCACAGTGAACTATTCTACGGCAAATACAGTGGAACTTAACAAGTTTTCTAATGTGTACCGTATGCACACATGCCTTCTGCCTGGTAGGAGTAATATAAGGAGCAGAGCAGGTTTGATTACTCTCCCTCTCTCTCTCTCTCTCTCTCTCTCTCTCTCTCCTTGTTCTCTGAGAACACGGACTGCACAAGATGATGATACTCCTTGTATACAATGGAAATACCGGCGTCCTCACAATACTAGCAGTCCAACAAGTACAGTGAGGGGAACTGGACCTTATCTTGGAGCCTGTTGGACGCGATAATATGCAACTGTTTCATTGAATTCTAACAAATTTAAACAGACAGGAGAGTCCTCTCATTCCCCCGCTCCAAGCGGAGCTCCGACATCACAGAGGGGCACACATAGTCTGAGCGGGCACAAGTAGACAAACATGGTGACAAGTTGGAGATCCGTTTATTCCTACTCCTTGTCCTCCATCCGCCGCCGCCGTCTCTTCCACGATAATAAAGGGGCTTGGAGGATGCGTATATAGCCGAGTAAATGGCTCTGTCTACTGGAGAAACGAGCCCAGTGCATTTATTTGTTTTTATTATGTATGGCCACTTAAATGGGTGAAGGCGATTTTCCTGCTGTCTCCCGGCTTTCTGTAAGTCCAACCGGTCGTACCGTATGTATCATCACTGCCTTATGTGAGAGTGTGAGTTAGGAGCAAGAACTACACAGACAGGAGTTTCGGACCGGAACCTTTGGCACTGGGCAAGAGGAGCTGTACCGTGCGAAGCTGTCCGTCGTCCGCGTGTATGGCATGGCAGAATTGTAGTAGATCCGGAGTCAGAAAAAACGTGCGTATGTACACAAGCAGGCACACAGACTACCGAAGGCACAGCTATAGGGGAAAGACGGAGAAGAAAGACGAGGAGGAAGAAGCGACTTACTGGCATCTCTCGACTCGACATTATTACAGTTAGAGATTGAAAAAGGCAATCTAATTACGGGCATGAGGCAGAGATAGTCGAAAAATGGAAGATGAGTTGAGAGAAGAACAAGTTGGACGGGTAAGATCGCGAAACGGTTCCGTTCTGGAGTGCGGAAAAGGGGGAGCCAGCCTGCTCATGGTGGTACAGTACAGTGTAGACTTGGAACACCCAGTAGGGTCGGATTGGGGTAGAACTTGAGTCGTACCTCGAGGATGAGAAAAAAAAGTATTTATATTTTTCACGAACTTTGTCTATTTCTTTTTTCCCTTCCCCCATCCTCCACTATAGGAATAACTCTTGGTCTTTTTCTTCATTTTCCTTCCTCTTCCTCCCACTCTTCCTCCTCTCCTTCGTTTTCATCTTATTCTTCTCCTCTCCTTCCTCTTCAACTTACCCGCCTGTCCTCCCTGCGCCTTCCTTCTCACTGTACTTTTCCCCCTCCATTTTATTGTCACTGCTGCACACTATTGCTATTCGCCCTACCATTACTCCCTCGTAGCAAGAGGGACCGGACCCCAGTCATCCAATAACATTCTGTAGAGTTTCTAATTTTTTGTCACTCCCACGCTTTCCCCCTTGTCCTACATAAACGGGTGGATCTAAAAGGACCGAGATATGTCCATACACAGGGCTAGCACGTCAGGGAGATGGGAATGAGAGGCTGAGATTATTGTGGGAAATAAGTTGGTTTGCCCGTTTAGCACCCAATCTTAAAATCGTAAGGAACAAATTGTTGGCGTGTGTGTACATGTACGTGTGTGAACGAGCATGTCTGTATGTGTGGTCTCATGCTTACACATTCCCTGTTTATCTACTACCACTACTGCACTGGAGTGTCGACTGTGTGGCTACGGTGGTGGTGGCAACTTGTGTGGAAATGCCATCAAAGAAATTCCACCAAGATGAGTATCATCGTTGTAGTGGGGAAAAATTCTTTGGTCAAGAATCAACCCTATTTACTCCTTCTCCGCAGTTCTTACTTCCTCCACATTGTATTCTGCTTTTGGGGGGAACTTGTAAGAACTGTGAGGGTAGAAGGAGTCTGTGTAGTACAGTGCATATGCACTGTATCCCCGCCCCGCAGCTGACTTCAATCATTTCATCTCTAGAGGAGGAACAGGAGCAGCAGACTTACTATATTCCCCCACCTAATTCTATCCACTGAGTGAGTTTCCATGCGTAATATGTGTTCTGCTTTCACCTTTTACGAGGATCTGTGGTGGTGGTGGCTGTATCCTGCCCAATGAAGGACGTTGGAGAGGGAGAGAGAGAGAGAGATGGAGAAGCAACATTCCGACCATTCTTTTTAGACCAACCCTCCTTGTCACTTGTCACTGTTCACTACTCTCTCATTAATTACAAACATTTTTTACGACAGAGACGGACAGGCTACAACTGACAAAGTGTATGCACGTTTTGGACGTAACATGGCCTCATCACGTCGTGTCTCCTAACCGTTAAGTCAAAATTCATTATTTAACGCTTTGGGTGAAAATTCGTTTTTTTTCAATTTCGTCGTCGTACCTCCTCTCCCTGTCGCCACAGATATACTACAATGTTGTTCTTCACTTCAGTCTTCTAATGTACACACTTGGGGGTGCACACACACAGGCTGCATACTCAGGATTGCAGTTGTGGAGAAATTTTCAAGTATACGCCCCGTGCCTCAGGATTTGGTTATCCCCGTTATGTTTCTGTGTGTGTACATGTGTGTGTGTGTGTATGTGTGTGTGAAGAAAATATATTTTGGAACTTACATATCATTGCTTAGTTCCGCCAACAGTATAGTAATACAACCACCGTTGCAAACATATGTGGAGGGAGCTGGGGTCCTTCCAGGAGCATATTTGTATGCTGGCAACAACTCTGGGATTCTCCATGAGCTTTATCAGTGTTGTATATATGTAGTACTCTTCAGTGTACATCCTCCCCACATACACAGATATACATGCTCGTCATCCTGTCTCTGTTTACCCAAGCAACTTGACTAATTTCATTACAAGACCAGACCGAGGAGGTTTGACGGCTACATGCAGAACAACTCCTACCACTACTGCTTCTGCTTCTACAACTCTACCACCATGTATTCCAATATGGTCGACTTTGCACCAATGAAATCTGATACGTAGCTCCTAATGGGCAACTTACCACCACCACTACCAGCCTCATTCCATCTCTGTTGCAGAGGGGCGAAACGTCAAAGTAATAACCGTACTTACCATTCATATTAACATTAATAAAGGAATGATTTGTTTCTCACTAAATAACTGGATTGAACCAGACGGGACGGGACAGATGAGAGGGAGTTTTCCATACAATAATTTATGCATTTGTGGCGGCTCGGATGTTGAGCCAGCCAAACTGTCTGTAGTACAGGAAGGTACACGGATAAACGAGGGCTCAGAACCTAAATGGACCGAGTGGTCCCGCTCAGAGAGGCGGCAGCTGTAATAATAGTACGTGTTTGACCCTCTGCAGCGGGACAATGGAGCATACAAAGTGCTAGCGTTTGAGCCTTGGCGGAAGCGCCAGGTAAAATTGTACGGGAAAAACCATGAGCCGGCTGAATAGTACTCTCGTTCCCACTTACTTTTTTGAACATATGTTCTGTTGGAAATTAGACACTACTTCCACGGAGGAGAGACAGTCACTATGTTTTCATGCTATCAAACGTCTCACACCATCACTTTTTCGCACCATTGTAGTAACAGTGGTTCCATAAACCAGTGCTTCCAACCCGTCAGTCTAAGAGCTGAAATTTGCTAAAAATCCCTACTAATCCTTCGGTATTTGGAGCGGATGAGGAAGCCCACACACATTCGTGGAGGATGTGTGCAGGATGTATATGCATGCATAGTCCCCCTTCCCTCTCCTCATCACTGTGATAGATGAGTTTTTTGGATTACCCGTGCGTACCAGTGCTGAGGATTTAGGATGCACCTATACCACGGGACGGATATAAAGAACATATAAGACTATATACTGTATCCTCTAGAATATCTCGCAGTCAGTCAGGGAGGATGAGACAACGGATGGGGCGACATGTATGTGAGCGACTGACTAGATTTTGCCCGTAGATAAATTGTTAAATTCAGCTTAATTACAGAGGGGACTGGAAGGAAGTCTGGACGATCTCATAATGACACTTGAGAATTATACTTTAAGGAAGAACAATGGATGAGCATTTTTAAGGGAGTGGGCCCATATTTTTATTCCTTATATCTCTCCGTCAACCCATCCTCTCGTCATATTCTCCTCTGCTAGGCTGGATGGCATTGGATTAGGTTGTCAGAGTCAGCAACGACGTCAACAACAACGACAGTGGTATCATCCTCCATCTATATCAAACAAATGATGCTTCAGCACAGCTCGAACTGAAGCGGATGGATGAATAGCCAGTTGTCAGGATGGTGGCTCGAATCACTCTGACTGAGCAAGGAGGAGGCGCCACACGGAAGACAAGGTGTGACCCCATAAGGATCGTATATAGAGGGCTGAGTATGTAATAGATGGATCTATCTGTGTGAAAGTGAAAGGGGAAAAGGGCGGGGTGGGGTGATAATGGAGGTTTGGTCAAGTCGGCGCAAAGCGGAACCAGGTAATAGGTAATGATTATACGGCTGGCAACGTCAGCATATTCGTGATGAATGTGTGGCAAATTGTGTGTCATTAGATCTTTCCTTGACGGTAGAGAATAAGCCTAGGGATTCTCCCTTGTATCCTGTCGCTTGTGTCTGGGTGTGCATGACTGTTTGTGCGTAAACGTGTTCATGTACATGAGCGTGTATTTTTGTGTGTACAATTCCAAGCATTTGACAGTATGTGCGCGTGTGCTGATGTATTCAGAAAGCCCATACTTTTCAATTGTGACATTATGTACAGACTCACATATCTCACCGTACGTTCAGAGAACTCGAAACTTCTGACTCTACCTTAAACTGAGTATCTATGTCATAGACACATACTGGGATTTATCCTCCAAATTTTTTGCCCTCAGCTCAACTGATGGGAGGTGATGGGCAATAACTCCGTGATAAAATAGTCATTATTCCCACCCCAAAAGTTACTGGGTCGGGCTCTATCTGAACCCTTGGCCAAAGTCATGACGAGACTTGGTACCTGCGTTACCTGTAGCTCTTCGTACTACATGTGGGCGGAAAATGGTTTCAGATATGGTAACTCTATATGAGTGGGGTAATGTACTATAGTTGGCAGTTTTGCAGTGGTAATGGCGGTGGTTCCACCGTCAGAAATTTTCAGAGTTTTTAACACTTTGGTCCCAAAACCATTAAGCTCCATCCCAATGTGATGGCTGGAGGGTCCTAATGTGATGTTTCACCACATACTCTTCTCCCGTCATTTCCCATCCACATGATATTATTATGAGATGGATGATTGCGATGAATAATATGCCGAAGAGTGGGACGACGATGGGAAGAGTGAGTTGTTAACTTTTTATAATAGAATTCCTACCCGCCCACGACGGTAATATTGTATTAAAAGCTAAATTGCGCTCACGTGTCAATATTTTTTCACAACCAAGTGACGAATTTGGAGGAATGCCTTGTCTCGCTCAGTCACTGAGCGAATGAGTGATAGGAAGAAACTGAGAGTTAGGAGAGCGGAACGTTGAATGTAGCCTTACTAATACGAATGGGCCCAAATAAAGAAGATAGCGCCTCTAGCTGTGAAAAACACTGTAATTTTGATGTGGAACAAATTATCAGTTGTGTTCTCCTATTCCCTCACATAATAATTGCTCGATCAAGGCGAACGTGAGGATCCAATTGATGTGAACCTACCACGAGATGACTTGAGATAGTGACTGCTTGTGGCTTCGATTAAAAATAAAGTGCACAGACCCGGTCCCACAGTCAATTCATGACGTCATGCGACGAGAACTACCCTTGGTAATTAACGATGCATACAAAAAATGACACACGGTACTCCGAGGACTGTGTGAGAGTGGAAGTAGAACTGAAGCGCATTTAGTCTTATTGAATTGCAAAATTTCACGGGTTCAAAATTATCTGAAGGAATAGTTCGCCCCTTTCTAAAGCACTCTCTTCAGAACCTCTTCAAACCGCCCACAACCGAGTACTCAGTCTGGAGAGCATTCCGTTGTTTCCAGCTAACTCCGTAGTCCACAATTCAGGGAATCGTAAAAGTTAAGAGTAAAATAATGGTCAAATCAAACTCCTCTCTCCTTCACAACTGTCAAGTCAATCCAGATGAACGGACCCCCCTCCCTCGAGTTTGACTCGTACTAGACGAAGTATGCGAGATTTTTATTGAAGAAACATCCCACGATAGCACCACCTCGCTTTCTCAAATGGGTATAATATACAGTTGTTAGTACAATCTGTCATATATTTACACGCTGAAAAATAAATGTAACGTGCCCTGTCGACTGACTCTTGCAGTCTGCATCTGATCCCAATTAATCATAGAATTATATACAGGCATTTGACTTCTCCAACTCTATATATGCAAGCCTCCAAGCCCGGCCGCTTCCTCCTGACAGGCGGCAAGCTTGAAATCGTAATAAGGTGTAATATGGTATTAGCAGTTGTTTTTGGCAAGGGAAATGGGAAAAAATAAATATCCTTTGACTTCTAATCCTTCTCGAGGTTTAAAACCTATTTGAAAAATGTACGCAAGCCCCTGAAATGACACTCGGTAAAGTGAGGAAAACTGAAAGGGCGTAAAATTGAAAAAAAATCTATTTTCCTCCACTCATCATAAATCGGTGTTGAAGACACTTTCCTCTGAGAGCGCCTCGCATTAAAAATGCATGGCAAATCTTGACAGTTGACTTGCCAATACTAATTTACCCGGCTCAGTAAGCTCAAAGCACCGTGCAAATAGGCTTCATAAGGGTATATGCGTGTATGCTCTTTCGTTGGGAATGGGTGTGTTTGGACGTGTGTTTGCGGGACTTCCGTGTGCACGCATATGTGAGCGGCGGTTGTGAACGAGTCCCCACAAGGAAATTGGAATTGGGACGTAGGATGCGAAGCATGGAGATGATGATGCTTCTCAGAAGTAATATGGGCCTCAAAATGCAGACTCCACATGAACCTTGATATGCATGACAAGGGAATTATGCCCTCCTACTCATATCAGCCCTCTTACTGAACGCATCACTCTTCCCGCCACCAGCATTATGACGATGATATGGAAGCTGACTGAAGGTGGGAAGGAGGGAAAATTGTCAAAAACAGGACTTATTATCATTTTCTTTGTGAATCTCGAGGATGGCTGACATTGAATGAATGATGAATACGAAAATCGAGAAGTATTCACGCACACAAACACATGCACACCCGTGCATGTATACTTATATATAAGTAGAGGACACACAAACGTCAGTCGCTGAAGTTTGTCCCCATGTATTAGCAAAACCCTTCCGAGGATCCGCGTCGTTAACTCCTAGCCTTGACAGTGAGTACGACTCTCCTTCCAGCCACAAAGCGGGTTCTTCTGGTCTCCAGTATATCCGCAACCTTGCCTCACACGCTCATCAATATCCACCCAACATCACCGCTCACTTGCTGCTATACGACTGCGGCTTTAATCCATATGAATTGGCAGTGCGGAACAACTAGAACTGCACCACCGACCCATGTATGCTCCCCGGTAGAGGCCTACCTACAAGGGGATATTTATGACGAGGACCAGGTTTTCCTGTCACTTAGGAGGATCCATCCCCTTACGTCTTCAGTACACCATGTGTGCAATCGCCAATCACCCACTATTTCCGTAAGCATCACAAGTGCACAAAGGGAGCAGGATCCTGGGTAATAGGAAATGGTGATGAGGGGGGACTCGAGTCTTCTTTTTGATCTTGGCACAAACACACACACACACACACACACAAATACATAGAGCTCATCGTGTTCCCGTCAATGCGAGCAAGACCGCAGAAAGAAACGGAACTTCTATAAGATAAAGAAAGCGAAAATGAGTTTCAGACATGAGCAGATATTCCACTTTGTGGTTCATCTTCCTCATCCCGCTTTCACGCCCGTAAACCATCATGTACGCGCCGAGCAGTAGCGGTTTCACCAGCCATGTCCTACTGTCGCTACTGAATCATCTCATTGTTGTTCTTTCGTCATCCGAATAGAACTTCAACTCTAGCGTCTCATTACTTCGGACAGAGATCCACAGGGCTCCAAGTTGGAAGACAACTAGAAATTATCCGTTCGGACTGAGGTTCCTGGCTCAAGCCTCTCATTTGAGTCCCCCCGTACAGAGCTCATCCGTAGGATTTGAAAGCTACATAACTTTGGAAACTTCGCAAGAATGAAAAACTTCATTGACTTTATTTTGAATGCAGGTCTTAATTTAGGTATTCCGAACCTTTTCCGTGATTATAAATGTTCTAAGCCTTCTTACTATTTAATTCAAGATAATAATTAAATCCTATGGTTTATTTTTCATTTTTCTGAAAAAGCAATACTATCCCATCATCTGGCGATCTCCGGAGGCATTTTAATTTTTTCAACGTGCTATTCTCATTTTATTATAGCAATAAAAAAGCAAAACACCGTTTCTGGACCAGAACCACACGTGATACAGCTCCAACGTGAGAGCACAGGCAGAGCTTCAGTATTCACCAGATGCTGTCGTAGTGGTGAATGTATCCTTGGTAGAACAATGAACTGAACACCGGTACAGTTTCACACGAATTTCAGCACTGCTTCACCCGCCCCAGTTTCTCCAATGTCATCCTCGTATTACCAGCTGCCATTCGGGTCTCTCTCTACTATTTACCAAGTAATGATATCTCCTCTGGCGATAACGCAAAGACGATAACAAAAAAAGGGGAATACCAATTTCCCCATCTTTTCACCTCCTCTCAACTTACTTTTAATCCGAGATAGGCTTACACTGCGCTAAATGCATACAAAATCAATCTTGGTGTAATGAGCTTGGAAAATGGAGGCGGGAAGAGCAAAAGTGACGACTACCAGTCCAGGAGTTTGATCGTTCTCGTAGTCAAGGGGGATATTTGCAGTATTCCTGGAACTGCACGTTAGGTGTTGAGCAGAGGCGGAATCCGGGTGAAAATTCCGTTTGCGCTATGCATAATAAACCCAGTAATCAGCCCGCAGTCGACTTTAAGTGAACTTACACGGAATGAATAGTCCACGTGAAAAGCCTCAGCCCATAATGTGGAGGCATAAAGGGATCAAATCTGTATCACTCCGCAATGGTTTAAAGGGACCCTCAAAACAGGTAAACAGTTGAGGAAACCATTAGATCAGGTAGGAACCTCGTATGTTATTCCCGCAGACGCCAAGGAAGAATAAAACAGTGCCGCTTTGAAGGTTCAGATGAAGTACGAGAGAAAAGTTAGGAGCGAAAAAAATGTGAAGAACTGGAGTGCACATGTTCATGGATGGCTTTCGAGAAGAGATTTTTCTCCTCAGCTTTTGAGGCAATGTCACGTGTGTATTGCCTACGTATTATTTCAATTCTTATCTTTCCCGGCTATTCCTATCACTAACCCTCACCATACAACTATAAGGTTGGTAAGACGAATCTCGAGAGTTTAATAACGATCATTGGAAGAGTTAATCAGTTCTCCAAGATGTTAGATATGCGTGTGTGTGTGTGTGTGTGCCTTCAACTGCTCCCTCTGAGAATTCTCTCCTACCTCCCCTTCTTCAAGGCTACCTTAAGGAGTAATATTGGATTCTGTTTAAGAAATGAATTATTCGTCGGTTCCCTTTATGTCGACAGAATATTTAGAGCATGATGAGGACACTCCCACTTTTTTCCAAATCACCGACCGACCCTCCATCACTCTTCCTCCATCTCTCTCTCCCTCTTTATCTACTGTCTTCTTCTTCTTCTTCCCTCACAGCACACTCCAAAACTGTACGGAAGGATGCACTTCAAAGTCGCACTGCCATTACTCTTACCATCAGTCACATACCTACTTACTACTTTGCTTCCCGGACAACCTGCTCCCATTTCTTCACGAGTTAACCAAACCCCCCGCCCAAGTACGACTTGCTAAAAACCATCATCTTCTAAAGTGTAAATGTGAACCCACGTACAATGTATTCGCACAAACACACACACGCGCTCACTCTCACAATTAGAAATACAGCCGCACATATAATAGACTAGCACTCATGGACACATTTATCCCCATGAATCTTGGCGGCAGTAGGAACGTAGTGGATTTTCAAAGGCCTCCGATACCGTACTAAAGAAGCCATTAATCGGTGGCAAGCTAATTCATTCTGTCTGTATCGATTTCTCTCACAGTTGTCTACTTCTCATGCAAAGTACAAAGGCTCGATTGGTAGGGATGTAGTGAGGCCGGCGGGCTGGCGGGTAGGTTGTTGAGAGAAATTCTTGAGGAAGCTCTGCTATTACCATCCCTGCCGTTGTATGAGTCAGTACGTAGGAACCAATGGTCCTCTCCAGCCATTGTGTATCCATCCATTTGCAAAGAATTTATTATAATGGTGATCATGAATACTCGTATAAATTAAGACCATTAATTTTGAACGAAATCATTGTGCGAGAACCCCAGTTACATGCATATATGCATGCACATACAGCTATTTACTAATGAAAGGCTTTCACTCAATGTGTATATAGTTGCCTTCCAACATGCCTTCCATGGTTGGATTTTAATTAGCGGGAAAATTTTAGCACATTTTTACCACTTACGTAAACGTATATATATATGCACATATATGTATATGTATATACATGTGTGACTGTAGGGCAGACTTTAATGTTCATTAAATGTGTGCTGCTGGAATTAATGAAAGCAGCTGGAGCAGCTGTTCCAGTTTGTCTAGGAGGCCTACTAGTAGCAGCAGCGAAAGGAGTAGGACCAGTAGTGGTAGTAGTAGAAGTAGTGGTAGTAATTCATACCTGAATATAATATGTGGAGTAAAAGATGATGGTAAAAAATACTAGGTGGAGCATGGTAAAAAATGTTAGAAGAGAGAGAGAGAGAGAGAGCGTAGTAGTATGTACGGTTGGATATGTCCGTCTGGTGGATGGAGACCAGCTGCGGTGTTCCAATCGATAAGTTTGAACTATGGAGGAGCAGCAGACTCTTTTGGTCTGCTTGCCGATCTCTGGCCGGACGACGAGCACGATTGTGGGACGAGAGACCGACGATGAGGTGGAATAAATGAAAAACTTTGACAACACATTCATTTTATAGTTAATTAGAGAGGAAGGCTGATATAAATCTCCGTCTGATCCTTCTTCTCCTGTAATCCTGGCCTCAAACGGTGGCCGAGGAAGTCTCTCTCTCTCTCTCTCAGGCACTGGCCAAGACCATGTCTACTAACCTACGTTCCGTTCGGTATACTTATATGCAGGACAAATCCATAAGAAAGTTATGGGGAAGTAAAGAGCGAATTAAGGGAAGTATGCATTGACTCAAGTGCCGCATTGCCCCTCCCACAGTTCATTTAATGCATGTGAATGTGTGTACATACCAAGGATATAATATGACATAAAAACTTCCACATCCGAGATTTACAGCGAAGTAAAAGTAAAACTCGTAGAATGGCCAACTCATCAAGTCAATCAGTTCATCTATATTCTGTGCATCCGTTTACATTCAACTCCGCGGGTGTCTCCATAGTACAATACGGATGAGAGTATAGATGTATAGTAGAAAAGCACAGTCGGTAGTTTTGGTGGCGTGGCGGACAACCTTTATCGAGTCCCTGCCGACCGTAGCGTTACCGTGGCCACAAATCAACCAATTTCTATTGCGCCCTTCCTATTCTTCGGCACCTTTCTGCGGGACTAAAAACGAGGATCTAAGGCGCGCACTAGCCATGGGGAAAATTAAATCAAATAGATCAAGTTGGAAATTGAAGAGAATGGATGAGCTGGAGATGTAAGTGATGCAAGGGAGTGAGTAAGTAGCTCGTGTCCACGTCTGCAGAGTCGACTAAATCCCTCATCTGAATGCACGCGGTTTCCTCTTGGTAGTCCACCCACATTTATGTATCTCCAAGCATGACATACACACATTTACACATGCACACACACACACACACATTCACATACACGCTGCGGGTTCTCCCGGTATAAAGGGATACTAAAAAGCACGTGGTGTCATTGCAAATGAGCTGAGCAGGAGCAATCTCCACACTATTGATTTTTCAGTCTGTCCCACCGCAGAAGCGTATGGGAGGTGGGCTGAATATACAGCCATTATAGAACCATACACTTTGATTTCTAGTGCTAAAATCCTCGTAATACTTAACCTGGGAGTGAGCCAAATAAATCTTAACATGTGAGAATGTAGGGGGGAAATGGCCATTTCTTATGTGGATGTAAAGTTTACGGTGTTACATGCATCTCTTTGTGTGCTCACTAAGACCGGTCAGCTCCCGCCTACATACTGGGATTCTACTACACAACAGATCCACGTAGTGTGAACACAGGAAGAGAGATTTTATTGGGAAGATTTCCTTAAATGTGGGCTCACCCTACGGGTGATCGAGTCAACTGCAGGCAACACATATAGTTTCCTCCATGACTCCGGTTGGCAGTATCGAATTTCGGCAAAATCTGTTGAATTTTATGGAGACAAGAAACGACTCCGGAGAGGAAGACAGAATACGAGAAAGAGGGACACATACTCAGGGGGAGAAAAAAAGAAATGGTTTTGACTGGTACTACTACAGCTACAGCCACCGCTACAGACTCCGACACTATGTATACTACTCACCCATCTCCCGTTCCATACTCATGAGAATCAGCTCCATATTATATGGGGATGAACTAGAGGATGAAGGATGAGGATGTGGAGGAATTGAGTAGGTTAGTTGGTAATGGAGAACGTGTCTGCCGAGCATCAAGAAGAGTCAGGGCTCCCTCAACGGTCGTCGTCTGGCTAAACTAAAGTGATAAATATTGTCGACTTCTCACTGCTCCCACTCATTCATCATATTCGGCCCTTTTCTGGGGAGGAAGAGCTGAGCACATAGTTTCAAGTACCCTCTGTCCTCACCACACACGGGTAGTGTAGAATGGGATGTGTGAGTGTGTGTGTGAATATGAGTGGTTGCCGTTTTCCTAGTGCGACTTATTGTTCCTTTCAAAACACCTTTTTGAGCCGGGTTACCCCACCCTGTTCGTCCTCCTGGTCCGTCCCTCTCACTCAATACCCTTAGCCATATGTTCCCATGTGAAGGTCGGCGGGGGGATTATGATAATGATAATAATAATAACAGCACTAGTAGTAATAGCATGGAAGAGCTGGAGATAAGTATACAGCAATAGGGCAGACAAATGGGCTTTAAAATCAACGGAGTGGACAGTAGAGGGATGGACATAGTAATGCAGTGGTGGTGGGTATGATGATAGTTAATCATAATAAGGAGCGTAAGGGTAGGTATATTCCTCCGATTTTTCATGCTATTTTCACCATTCCTACGGCTAATTACACTGAACAATGGCCAAGGTGGGTCGAGCCATAAATCTTAGACTCTAAATTGTTTAAAATTTCATCCCATTACTCATATTCGGTATGGTCCTCAACGACGCGGTATGACCACGAGTGCTTGCTGTCCTTTGAACATCACATGTGTCCCCTCAGTAGGCACTCACCGCCGCCGCAAGAGTACTCTAGGAATATATTTTTCCAGTTATAAGAAATGCCGAGTCATTCTTCTAAGAAGCAACAAGGTCTTCCCGTCAGGCTGCAGCACAACAGGTACACAACATGCCAAGTGGCAAAACTTGTTTCCCCACACCCTATGATGACCATGAAGTGGAGTATTTGTCCATGTCCATGCAAGCGGTATGTCGCTCTGGGTCGGACGGAGGGAACCCATCTCAAAAAATATCACCGAATTACTTCTGACGAATTCGCCGTGGTGAAAAAAAAACATATAACTTCCCGGACACCCGGGAACAGATCCAGGTCAAAAAGGTAAGAGCATGTTCATCTGTCTGTATATCGTACGTAGAAAACGATGTTGACATCCGATATGTTTGTCAGGTTCGAAATAATGTCATAACAAAAATTACTGAGGCTTTAAGCCTCTATGGGAATTTGTATAAGCGTAAGTGGAAATGACTCGGACGGGCTGACAGACTGCCCCGTCACTCCTCCGAAATGCTGACACATCTGTATTGCTGAGAGCCTCCGTCCGCCTCGACGTGTTCATCGTAGAGTACATACACGTTTCCGTGCAATGGCAGTGATGTGGAAATGAAACACAAGGACTGTTCCGCCCGCGTGCCACACACATAGTGCATCATAAAGGAATGGTATAGAGGAACGCAGACAGGGATCAGCTTAAACATTCATCCATATGTGGCCGCTAATCCCTAAAGGATCAGTTCCAGCGGGGCCTCCCGAGCAACAATGGCCTGGTCCATATTAGACTCTTGTCTTATCAGTCCGTGTGTGCATTCGGGGAAGAAAATCAGGACCGAGCTATGAGAGTAATGGTCCAACCTGCCAACCCACATCCCTCAGTGGTCTGCTCGAGGTTGGAATAATAATCCTAATGATTATGGTTATTAATAATAATAATAATATCATTATTCTTGTTATTTTTCAAAATAATTCTACCACACGGGATGGCTGAGCTAGCGGGGGCCTCGTTCATTAACTCCCGCCAACCCTTCGCCCCGTTCACACATAGTGTACGTCCTCACCCATTTATCCTCTTCTGAGCACAATAAGACGACCTTCAAACTCATAATCAGATTTATCATGTTCAAATCCTTCCCTGTCAGAGGTGGCTATAGTGGATACTGAAATGAATGAATTTCAAAATTTGAACTGTATAGGCTATACATCGAAAATGTGTGTCAAGTCGGGACTTCTGCTCTTCCGCTCGCAGTGCTCCAGCCATGTGTCATTTGGATGGAGTGAGAAAGTCTTGCCCTCCCCCATTCTCCATTAAGGCAGTCTGTTTAAAGCTCATATGAGAAACAGGGTCTTGTATCTCATCGTCGCCCTTCCACTTCAACTCTGTCCATGAGACTCGGGGAGTGAGAACATGCAAAGGAAAACACCAGTTGTTCAATATTAATCCTCTGAATGACAGTAGAAAAGACACAGAGGTTCCCGCCGGCGAGCCTTACACCCACAATCCCGCAGTGTTACCGGAGCCTCCAAGCTAATATATGAGCTCCGTCGGAGTTAGTGCGTGGGGATGGTGCTGGATGTTGTATGTGTTTGTCGGCACCGATCATTACGCCGGTCTATATGTATAACTGTGTGTCTGTGCGTATGTGTATGCGTGCAAGCGCGTGTATTTCTCTCCACGTTTACGCTCGCATACACTTGTACGCGTATTAGTGACAAAGCCAGGAGGAAAGAAGGGCTATTTATTTTAAATTTAGATTTTTACCTTTACGACGGCATGTGAGGGGAACGCACGTTATTCCCTCCAACTTGCCTTTTTCCTGAATGGCGATGGAATATGGCGGGAATTCGAACAGTCGGGAGATAAGGGATGGCACTTCTATTCCCGATGATATAATCTGGGATGCAGAAGTTAGAGTATGTATGCCCACATGTAGGATTCAAAAGGGAAGCATACGGTTCTCCCAGTGTTATTCCTCTATTGCCATTTTCTTCAGATGAGGAGCCCTGTGACAATGTGTGCATGGAGAGAAACGTCTATGGTGTATCACGACCCTTTTCACGCCCCTCTTCGACACACTCATCATCTCTGGTAGGAACTCCTCGGAAAAGTTTGAAGAGCCAAAAGTGGCTGCTGCTGCTATGCATATGGACCGTGTATCCAGTCTGTCCTCCCCATACATAAATTGGAGAAATGTTTTCGTTTTCATTTCATTTCCAACTGTGTTTATCGAGTGGTGATAAAATATTCCATATTTCAAGTAGCACTCAACGGAGCAAAGGTAAAGGGAGAAGGAGGAGATGGAGAACGAGGAGGCTTAAGCATCCTGCGGGCGGGGGCCGGGATGGATCGTTTCATTTTCCAATACTCCCTTTGTATTGACGGATTGTCAGGACAGCATGCATATAGGATGTATTATACAGCCCTGGGAGAATGGAATGAGTTGGCGAGGGAGCGAGTGACGACTGGAGTGAATATCTCCAGCTTTACTCCATGTCATCAGCTCAGTCACCACCACCGTCCTTATCTCACCACCATGTCCTTTTTACCCCCATTTCATGTCACATAATAAAGTATAGTGCTGTGTGTGAGCGGTGAGAGGGACTGACTGAGTTCCCCAATCCAGTCTGCCGTTATGAATGTTATTCTAATCCATCTGGGTAGTGTATGTATGAGTGAGTGGGGTTATGACGCGTCATCTTAACCCAAAGCTCCCTCATCATTTCCCTGCCACTCTACTTGTCTACTCCATACAGGAGCCCTTACGAAGGTATACATACGGACGCTCAGCCCCACCAGTCCGTATTGTCTTCGTACCGTGCACATAAACGACGGGCTCAACCTTGCGCATCTATACTTTTATAAAACCCTCATGAGCACAACGGCCTCTAGAAGTTAGCCACTCACCGCACAGAGTGCAACATACTTTAGACAGCTCAAACCAGCACAGCTTGAGGTTTTTTACAACTACTATTACGACCGCATCACCACCACCACCACCAAGTCGTTATAATATTTTAAAAGAGAAGTCAATGAGGGGAAGTGCGGAAGGTCAGATCAGATGGTAACTCTATCCCAAGTGTATCTCCACCACATGAACAAATCTCATCTGACCTAGGGTAACTTTAAAGTCCCAGATGGACGAGTGAGTGGGTTTGGGGATTGGGAGTTGATGCAAATCATATTGCGCCTACCTTGGTGGAACATATTATAAAAAATTTATGAGTTTCCATCCTTTACAAATCAGGCCGCGGCAGGAGTAAATTATGGTTGCGTGCCAGTTTGAGGCCGTCCCGTCCATACACTGTTATTCACTCTACATGTCTTCCTCAGTCACACACACACACAGACCTACAGACATGCTCAAGTAGGATATAACTACTGCCAAATAGACCAATGAATTCAAAATGTTACTCACATCACCCTCATCAATGATGAAGTGAGCATCCGATTGCGAGACCATAGGTCACATACTGAATCATCATCAGGACGACTTCCTGTCCACATACATTCATACTAGAAACTCTTTATATCTTTTTGTGTGCTTCGTCATTGTGGGGAAAATCATTACTGGTTTCCAATGCCATATGCTCTTTTCGTCGGCGGTCTTTCTGTAACATACGGCGAAGAATGGCGTTGAGTGGTCTGGAATGATTGAAAGACACTTGAGAGAGGCAGAAGGAGAGAGAGACGAAAGGAGGAATAGTGACTGCTAGTGCGGGTAAATCCTGGTAACAAGAGAATTTTAACACGTGAGGTGACGACAGCTCTACATCAAAGGAACCTAATAACAGTATTTAGCGGGATAGTTTTCACCATCATATATATATATATATATATGGACATACATATGTACATTCCCACACACAGCCACACATTCTTACATGTGTAGAGAAAGCACTGGGAGCGGAAAGAGGGAGTTAGGAGACAGATGGAGGCAGTCGAACTAGACACCTGTCTCTTTCCCTTAAGCATGACTGTATGTATAGGTGAGCCTTGTATATGCCGTGTACATTCTTGATCCCTCCCGCACATCCTTCCTCTCTTGCCTCACTCCGCGCCTCCATGGCATGTACGGAGCGGAGAGCTCCTCAAGCTTTTAGCTTTGTCAGTCTATCTATCTTGCCACTCCATCTTTTACCTAATGCAGTTTGTCAAACTGTAGCTTGTGTTTATCTTGGGATATCCTACATATACATGAAACGATATATGAACAAAATTTACTTCCACATTGTGCATATGCACACGCAACCGCTCACACAACAGGCTTTGGCCAGCCAACTTAACAAGCTCTGACGCGGGATGGATATGGGATTCCATGACCTTAACCCTGAAGGCCGTAGTCGCATGGGATGCTTCTACACAACATCTACGGGAATCTCTTAAACACATAGTACCCACTTGCACAGCATAGATCACACAGATACACTTCTTATTCCATCCATAGGACGGCTACATGATTGCACCATGCACCATCTACGCTACCGGTAAGACAGAGAGACCTTCTCATACTCTCATCATCACTGAACACATGCCATTCCAGGGAGACCTTCGGTGGACATGTCTTGTTCCAGTCGTAGATAGCCCGCTGACCATTGACTTGGATGTGGAAAGTCATGAGCATGGTTGATACGGATGATTGGACGAGTGAGGAGATCGGAAGTATGTGTGGACCGTGTGAGCCAGCACCACTGCTAGCACTCTGACTAAGTCAGCTCCACTATATACTGCCCTAGCATGGGGTAACATGTCCTTAAGTCTGGGGGGCTTATCTTTATGTTGTTGTTGAAGACAGGTCGCCGGTGTGGGATTCCTCCTTCGACAAGAAAGTAGGAAATCCACGTGGAAAGGAGAGGCGGACGGGAAAAAAGGATTGTGAACGACCGGAGAACTCAAGGGACTGGAACATTACTGCTGTTTTTCACCCACTTTAACATTACCAGGCCTGGATGTGGAGTACACGTGTGTGTATTTTGCGTGTGCGTATGTGTATGTACTGAAAAACCGGGAGGGATTATGTGACAAGCACTGCATAGGTGTGCTCGCACATGACATTTCTTCTGCACACTCCCAGTAGTGAGTGAGTGGGATAATGATTGAGCGGCGAGATCAGGCTCGACATGTTCTCGGCTCACAGCATGTTTTGTGGGCTTTTGTTGAAGCTTCTTCCGACTGTAGCCGACGGGCGGGTAGTAGTCTTTATTGTCATCGTGCAAGCTCCTGCCACCGCCGCTCAGTCTAATAATGCTAATGCTCTTAGCATAATTCCAAAGGAAGGAAAGTCAGGCGGAGGCAGTGTGTGGAGAGGAAGAGCGTCCGTGTGCCAGAATAAGAGGAGCAATCAGTGAGGGAGGAACGATCACTCTTTATTTTTACCCACGTCCACGGAATCCACTTCAATCCGGCTCTCTCTCTCGCACACGTCTCTCACTCGAAAGTACGCATCACCATTTGAATTTTATGTCCTAAACTGTACATCAGTCTCCCGTCTGTCTCTCTCTTTCTCGTCACTCTACCACATCGAAGACGAAAGGGGTTTATTTTATGGACTAACAAGGCTACCTCCCGTCAGTTGTTTCGCTACACCCTCTTTATTTACACCTACCGCGCCAGCCAATACTTCATAGCTTTCCCCTCGAAAGGGAATGGGAACGTGGAGCCGTTTACAAACTTTTACTATCCCAAGGGATGGGAATTCTCCACGAGGCTGAAGAGAAGATATTTTTGTGATCGTCCTTTCCAAACATATGTTACAGACGATCAAAGGAGAATCTTCCGTCTTCTGAAAGTGATTAAGGAGGAGGTGGAGCAGGAGGGGTGCCGTTGTCCCTGCAGGGGACAATTCCACAAAAGCCGATGAACGGCAGGGTGAAAACCGAAACGTGGAAATCTTTATCAATTAGGTGCAAGAGTGGAAGCCATCTGGCGCCTCCACCAGTTGCCATAACTACGCAACCACGGAGGTGTCCTAGGGACACGAAACCTTCAGAGTTATTCCACATGAGAGGATGCGAAAAGGACGCGGGCTACAACCTAGATATTTTACTCTGCCTCGGGGCTTTTGACTGTACTTCGGATCATGACATAAAATTGCAGGAGCTGGAAGAGGCAGATGTAGACAAGGGTATTATAACAGTGAAGCGTGTTTGCGTGTCAATGTGGCTGTGTGGTGTATATGCAGTATTTTTATGTGTACATGTGTGAGGGGTGTAGTGTTTGTGATTATATGCGATGTGGCGTGTGTATGTGTACGGGAGAGTAATTGTGCATGTGCGAGCATGTGGATGGGTTAGTGTGTGTTTGGGCTACTGATTGTGTGTATGTGCCATTGGTAGACTGGATACGACTTCTCGTTGAATTGTTCCCACTGTCGTTTCACGTCCTCCGCTCCCGCAACTATTAGTCGTTCTGGCGGTAGACCTACAGAATAGTATCTTGGAGTTCACTACTGTAAATCTCAAATACTTCCATGCAGTTCGTAAAATGACTTAGGAAATACCCTTGGATGTTCTCGCATTTCAAACTTAAGCCAGCTCTTCCCGTCACGACTCCGTGTAAATCCCCCTTTTATTTGTTTACCACAGGACTGGCAAACTACACAGCACAGAATTCGTGGAAGATATCACCACGGTTCTCTGAAGATTCTGCTCCATATGATGCCTTACTCCAGTCCTTAATGAACTTCGGGAGCCCTCCGCCCTGGGGTTTGACGGGAAAAGCGTGCAGGCAGTGGTTCCCGTATGCTTCGGATTCCCGTTGAAACCACTGATATTTGAAAGAAGGGGGTGGCTGTATAGAGGCCTTTGAGCATATAGTGTGACCAAGAGATCATTGAAAAGCATTTGAATGAGTCTCCTTACTCATATTTGTCAATATTTACATGCACGGGCGTGTGGTCATTTGTTGAAAAGCGCAAGTACGCCTTTAAATTCCGATTTCCTTTGTTGTTTGTAGGACCTGGAGTGGTAGTTTCGTAACTTTTGTTCGTGTGCATGTACAAGTAGTGTTCGTGCATAAGGTGGTACAGAGGGGGTTAGATGGAACTAACGAGTTTTTTCAACCTCGTACATGAAAGTCCTGAGTACTTTTATGTACATAAAATATATTTATATATGTGTGTGTACGGAAGAGTGAGAGGGTCTGGACGGAGTGCGCGGCGTGTGTGCGGACGGCGGTTGTTCATGTAGATATATATTTGCTCCACCCAGTAGACCAAGTTCTCAACAACGGGAACAACCGGCTGCACAGTGTCAATAAAGAGAAAGAGAGAGAGAGAGAGAAGTAAAATGACCCTGAGTTACCCGAGTCGAGTTTGGGGGGAGGAAAGGGAACCTGTGCTCGGATCGAGTCTACATATGAGTTTTGTTGAAATTAATAGTGGGGTGTGAACGGCATGTCTTCGGAATAATTATTATATTTTGACAAATTTATCAATGCTTAAGCAAATAAACGATCGGAAAGTAGGGAGGATGGGCGGATGGTTGGTGAAAAGAGAGCGGTAATTGGGACCCTGTTCCATCCACTTTTTCATCTACATGGTAGAGTGTATGATGTTTGTGTTTAGCTACGTTAGAGGTTAGAGGTTAGAGCGGGGTTCTCCAGGGGGAAAACGTCGAACAAGTTTTCATTACTTCAAATCACGGTCGGAGCTACTCAAAGAGTTTTTCAACTTCTTTACAGTCCTGAATGGCATATGGGAATCACAAAAGTAATATCCATTCATTAACTTGGCCAAAAGAGGCTCTTAGGCTTCTACGGTACAGACCGGAATTGGGTTTAATCAAAAGTTGGCGAAACAGTGATTCAAATAACAAAATGTCAACTTTTGATCCATCCTTTCTACTCGGAGTTTATGCTCAACCGCGACGGTAGTGGAAGCAGAACTGGTTCCAACATCTAATAGCTGGTGCATGCAAGTAATGGGCCCTACCGCTTGGATCGTGTGTGTGAGGAGTAGTTTCTCGTCCGGAGCTGGAGTATTAGGATAGGCGGGTGGAGGGGGAAATAGTGAAAAATAATGTACTTATTGCACACAGGCCGTTTGGGCAAGGGATATCGACATGTATGAAAGTTACCGTTAGGCAAGACGTGCGATTAGAGCCTACTTAGAAAACAAGCGTCTCTACCACGCGACATATTAATTACAAGCTTACTCGCACGCAACTTCTTCCAGAAGAGTTGAAAAGCTAGGTCTGGGGAAATATATTGTAGTTTTTCAGCCCACTCATATTTCCTTGTAACTTCCTACGTGTCCACCAGACTTCTGTTTGGGGCAGAAAATTTGAGTCTCATACCAAACAATACTGTCGTCCTCCACTACCACTGCATAAAAGTGCCGGCTGCTCATACAATTTCCATCGGCGCAAGTTGTGAGCTAACGGTAGGGATAGGAATATTACACTCGGGTCGGAACTGGCCGGCATTCTGTGTAGCTTACGGAGGCAACCGTATGTTTGTAAATGTTGGTAAGGGCTATATCCTGATTACCTGCCGGGAAGCAGTGGGACAACGGAGTGCGTCCATCGGCCGCAAAATACTACGTGGCAGGAATATGCATGGAAAACTGGTAAATTGTGTGTGCTGGTTAATATGATTTCATTACTTATTTATGCTCAATGGAATGAGTTGAGAAAGTCATGCTAATTTACTTTACAAGTTTTTACGAGCTGGCAATTTTATCTCGACCATCAATGTGTGGAAACAAGCCTTTCACCCCACGTCTTCATAACCCTCACAAATACTCACACACACACAAACATACACACACACACAATCACACCGTCAAACACCCCCACACACAGCTACGCATGTACATATACCTACCAGTTTGTAGAGACGCACACTCTCATGCATGCCTCAACGTCAACCCACAGCCAAGCAACCACCACACACACGCCCACACACATGCAATAATGCGCACATGCGATTGTCCCGTCGTATAGGTTTATTCACATCATGACTAAAAAAACGTGAACAGAATGGTCGTTTGCCAGAGAAAATCACACAGGTTCATTGGCTCAAATATGAATGCGTACAAACACCTATGCAGTAAACGGAGGACAGTTTACTGCGTGAACAAACGTTTCAAATCCTACAACTGTACAAACATATACCATGCATAGCCACACACGTTAATAGACACAGAAGCATTCGAGCGTGTCTCTCTCACATATGTGCCCATATTCTCTCAGAGTCAAGACCCACGGAGGAATTACTGGAGGAGTAACTCCCTGCCATGATTTACACTTGAATTTATTTATGCGCTCAATTCCTTTCCCCTTCACTCTCTCCTCCTTGATCTTGAGATTTTATAAACAATATGCATGCAAATATCCCTGTGTGGAGGGTATATTTACCATGGAGCTCCGCCTTAAATTAATGCGTAATTCATATGATTTCCGTTTGGTGCGTGCTTGTATATGAAACTGGTTGTTAATATGTGCAGACTAAAACAGTGAAAAGGCAGTAAATTTTACCGTGAGCAAGATAACTTTTGGATTTCATACATATATTTATATGTATTTAGGAAGATAGAGTCATAATGCTGGTTTTTGCGCGGAGCACTGAGGTCAGAGCCTCAACCCAGAATGCATGCAATGTCGTAAAGTTGTAATCGCTAAAATCGGACAGAATTGTTCTCCGTTGCAGTATATAATCTGGATGATTTTTCCCTTTTCTTCACACACCTATTACACAACCGGGCCGGACCTTCGTATCGTCAAACCCCCATTCCTCTGCATTATCAATCATATGGCTTTCAACAGGCGACCGCCCCCGACCACTTCCCTTGGTTGAACCATTGGTACTTAACATTTGACCAGTCAACAGCATGTATTGTCCACGTGTGTGACAGGGTCTACTGATTCCTTTAAAGCACCACAGAACAGTCGTCACATTCTGATTCGGTGAATAGTTCTATTTACTTTAAACTCTGGTTTTTATAATTAATGTTTCGACATTTTCCGCGCTGATTTTCATCTCCTATGCTATACAACATATAATTTCTACCTCAAGAAACTCCGCTTCATCGTTTCTACACACACAAGCACTCCCTTTGGCGTGGGCTCACTCTGTTCCAGGAACAGGATCATCCAGAAGAAGTGACTCGCTCACATCCACAGTCTCGCTTCCAGCTCCACTGCACCAATGAACTATGGTTAGCTCGCATTTATTTTTCAATTAACCTCAGCCCACGCACTACAAATATTTGTACAACTTCATCATCGGCGGTTCCACCCCTGTTATCGACAACAACTTGTGAGATGAGAGGAGTAAGTATAATGCGGTAACTAACAAGCTCCTCCAGCTGCCACCATCTCCACAGAGCAGAGAACGCTCACGACCTGAAATTGGACATGGTTCAAGGGCTCTCATTTTGCTCCTTGTCCACTCCATGTAGGCCGGGGATCAAGTTAATTCAGGCAGTTGGGCTAGCTCATCAGATTGCTACTGGCTCCACTTACCCCATACGGTTTACCTGACGGACTCCATCCAGTATGCAGGGATCGGTGACGGTGACCTAATACTTGAGCTGGAATTGCTCATGAAAATAGGAGACGCGCCGAGGTCATAAATATGCGTGCCTTCGGAAGGGTTGGATGATTAGTGGCAGTTGGCCTAAGCGTGCAGCCAAGTGCCTCCATATGGAGGGGGAAATATTTTTAAGATGATGATTTACGTCCCTCATAATTGTCCGTAATCTTGCTCCGGCTTTTCCCGTAAATTCGTCTCCCTGCTACTTCTTTGATCATGATCAGGGGTCGTACTAGTAGGTCCTGAAGGAAGCAATAAGATTTTTCCACCGTCCGACACAGGCTCAAGAAACTGGAGGAAACTTTGATTGAGTTGACTTGTTCTGGTTGAAAAGCAATAATTTTCCTCTCAGCATCTCAAATAAACAATATGGGACGGCTGGCTGCATGCATGGCGGCTAACACGTAACCACATTTTTAACATAGCTGAGTAGGTGTGCACTTCGAGTTCCCAAAAAAGAATTGTTGTGTGCTGTATACGACTACACACAAGATTTCATAGCCGTGTACACTACTTGTACACTCCTCTTGATTCACAAGATTTGAACCTAGATTTGGTTCGCTCATCGACGCGCCGTTCTATATGCTGCTATACTACAAGCCTTGTTACACTGAGTGTTATGTACACCCTTCTGCTGCACACCAACTTCATTTGAAAATAATCACTTGACTTGGACCCCCTCGTTTCCTTCTCGGAAGACCCGACCTATTATCTCTTTTACGACTGCGTTAACAACCGTAGAATCCTCATCCTTAAAATACTATATGTGAGAATTGCCGTGTAACAGGAGGGAAGAGTGGGTCCTCCATTTATTTTTATGACGCCACTTGGTGGTAAGTGTTAGTTGTGATGGTGGCAGTGGTAGCGGCGATGATACTAGTACTGGTGATGATAATAGTGGTCTCTTTGTATGGATCCAATGGTCATCCCTCTCCCACTCACACGCGACCGCTCCGAAAGGCTTCTGAAGGGAAATTCCAATCATTTTGTACAATTAAGTGAAACAACTCCGCGAGAATGATAGAGCGCCGGGTTAGGGCATAAGGACGATAAACAAGGGATAATTGGTTCAAATCAATGAAAATTCACAATGTAATTTAATATATAAGACAGGTAGGTAGAACGGGTTTGGGAATGGTGCAGCCCATTTAAGGGTTGGAATGGAGGGACCCCGTCAAACGCCATACGGGACCTCGCGTCCACCCTTCTTGGGGCGTCAAATGCTAATTTAAATATTTTTGACTGAATCAGATAGGTATTTACTAGTTAGTAGGGTTATGAAATCATTATAAGTATTTTTGCACCTTTTATGCTAATTTCAGCGTACATGCATTCCTAATTGTTGGGGACTTTATTCACACTTCATCTTTTCCTGCCTCTAGGTTCAAGGTAACCGGGAGGAATTAATGTTAATTTTAGCCTATCAGGGGTCACTTTAGTGACGCTAAATTCTTGTGCCTACTCTAGTTTCTTCTAGTGATTTCATGTGGCAGCGGAGTGGCTGCGGAGCGATCAAGGGAACAAAATCTTCTAAATGTTTATATTTAGAGTTGAGCGACTAATAGGAGGAAATTGATACTTTATTAATTAAAGTTGAAATCATTATATTTTAATTTCTCTACGTATCTTTGGGGCGATAGTGGCACACCAGTTATTTTTGCATAAATTCTCTGAACCTTCTCAATTTACAAAACCGCACAGGCTTTGGAATCAAAAACCCTATTATGGGGAAAGGGCGCACATTGAGGATTTGTTTAAAAATTTAGGCAGCAGACGATAGGGTGTAGCAAGGTGGAATCTTTACTGTCGGACGAAGTGAAACTCTGGACACTCCCGCATGAAGAAATACATGGAATCTGTTCCG
>WJFA01000513.1:0-35619 GCA_009870155.1 Pseudobourletiella spinata
AGGAGATCCCACCTATGAGAATTAACACGTTAAAAATTGAATTAAGCTACGCTGATTAAATGCATGACGCACATAACAGTCAATTGTACACGTAGTGCTTGTGTTCATGTTCTATAAAGTTAAAAATTATTATTTTGTGACAGTTATGTGCGTGAGATATTTTATAGCCTTCCCAGACCTTGACAACAACAAATGGTCGGCAACGATGTCACTGGTGTACCAGTAACCAGTGCCTGTCCGGATGCATGATGGAGCATCAATTCAAGAACCGAGACCGTTGTACTGATGGCTACACCCGCAATGTAGATCCAGAAAACGAGGTGAACGTCTGATCTTTCGAATGACAACGGAATCACATCCGCAAGGTGATCGTCTTCAGTAAAGGTCTCATCATTCCTCCACGTTTCCCATTTCTCCCACAACCAGTAGATCCCCGAGCTAATCAGAGCTTCCATACTCCGTGGAACTGTTAGGAACTCTGGGGGAAGGCCATTAGTTATATAAATCCCGTGGAATCTCCGAAAAATATCATCGGTCGTGCCGTAGTTGTGAGCGAATCTTTTTTGGGATATGTCCATTTGCATCGAATTCTTGAATACTTCCCAGTAGACTTTAAACCGACGAAGTGGGACAACAAAGGCAGTTTTTTCCGCAGATAAGCTTAAGTGAATTTCTTCTTTCGTGATGAACTGCGTCCTTTTACCTATGCTTTCCATGAGATTAACATACGGTGACTTCGGCAGATGTCGACCTTCGAAATGGTTACTGTGGGCAATGATCTTTATCTCGGTCCTGTACACACATGGATCCCAATATTGTGGAGACTTGCTTATGTATCCAATTACCCAGTTACAGAATGATGGTTTCCAATCATCTCCCTCTTGTGTACGGACCTTGAAATAATCCATGTCCGTTTTGACAATCCCCGGGGGTAAGAGGAACATCAAGTGAAAATCCTCTAGTTGTTTCAGACGTTCCCAACGTGTGGCAAACTTTTCCCGAAATACATAATCCGACTTGACAATGCCTTTGTACGCATTTGTCAAAATGATTGCAATGCCGCACCAGACCAGTAGAACAACCAGGGCTGTTCTCCTCTGTACTTGATTCCGTGAAGTATTGTCCTGAGGGCCTTGCTCGAGTAAAACGCCCAGCACCCACAACAAGTTCCAAGCCATTCGGAACGGGAATTTTCCTTCCAGAGCGGTAATAATTGTGGCGACCACCAGGCCAGCAACCAATAGCGCCGACCACACAGCTGCCTGGAAGGGAGTAACGAATTTGTATAGACTGGAGCTAAGTGCACTAACTTGATCATTGGTTACGAACCGAAACCCATCGGTTTGGCCAAGTACATAAAGGTCTACCGATTCAGGGACACTGAACAAATTGCCAGGGGCGATTTGAATCTTGGGGCATCGCCGAGTTACGTACATACTTGCAGGCGTTTCTACTGCCGAAACGTTAGTGTCCCGAAGAAGGAGGTTCAAAACTGCAATCATTTTATGCTGCAGGCATTCATACCCCCACTTAAGTCTGAAAGGACAGAAGTAGTTCTGCCTCGACCACGGATTTTCCAGTGGTGACTCGTAGGGGCGAGTAAAGTCCCAACACACGTTCGAACCGCCGGCAACGGTACTGCTATGGAACCCAATGAGTTTCTGTGCGCAACCAACCCCACTCAAGGGTGTGCAGATGAATGGGAGCAGTTCCGGACCGTTCATACAGTATTGGCAGTATAAGATGCCTTGGGTGATTTTGAACGAAAGCGGCTTGTAGAATATGAAAAGCACTAATGCACCCCTTGGATTTTGTGAAATTGCTGAATCCAACATCCTTATTGCGCGTTCTGGCTGAACCCCAACTTCCAAGAATTCAATCAAGATCCAGCGTCCAATTTTGAGACGGCTTCGATGGTCTCGCAGTACTGTCCAAAAGCTGTAACGTCGCTTCGAAAGAAACGGTAATTGTCGATGAGCAAGGTCAGATCTAATAAAAGCTGTAAGTAAGCAATTGTAATGCCGCACCGGAGCAATCTCGAAGCCCTTCCACCAATTGTTGTTGTATGAACTGTCGAGATCAAGCAAGAAGATTGTAGCTTTAGAATTTACATGGTTGAGCAGAATGGGAAATGTGATGGTTTGATACTGAAGCATAAGTCCGACGTCGATAAAATGAAATGCACAACTGTTCCAAGCGCCCAGGAACTCTAAAACTTCGTTGGTGAGCTGGAGTGAGGACGTTTCTGAATTTGTTATTCCATTATTGTAGAGAAAAGGCATAGATTGGAGACGGTCTGTACAGTAAATCAAGACAAATAAAACAGGCATCTTACTTGTGATAGCAAGAAACATCTCAATTGAGTTTGTCGCAGTTCACAAGAAACTGTATATTGAGTACTGCTTCATGTGAGCTGGTAGATGGAGGGGATGAAGTTAATGTGCCTGGTCATTGACGAGATGGCCTGTAAAAACTTTAAATGGCCCAAGTTACAGCAATGAGTGATGACAGATGGCGCAATATAGAATAGATTTTATACTGATAAGAGCTGAAACTTGCTTTCGAATACGATTTTTATAAAGCGTGATTTTAACCAAAGTTCTGCCCACAGCCACAGCCCAAACTGCTAAGTATATATACTCCTCAAAATTTGGATTTGTGCTATTGTTCCTAACGTAACCCTGCTATTTTTTGTGACATTTTACATAAACTCCAAATATATACATCTGAAAGATGCGGTCCTGATTGCTTGACAATATTTTGGTGTGGTATATAATTTAAAATTATTAGCAAAGTAAATTGGAGACACTAATCGGAAAAAGGTTGGACGATAAGTTCAGCGAGTACTCTCTGGTGTTGATCCCTCAGAGCGCTATCGAGGAAATGAAGGAAGTTCCAGAATTCGTATGCATGTGAGTGGTGACGAAGAAAAAAATCGACGATTTCTGTAACCAGCAGTGACTTCACTAATGATTGTTTAAGCTCCAATTTTGAAACAGTTACGTACGAGCGTTCTCGTTTAAGAGAAAATATGTAACAGTAACTGGGTCAAGAAGTTGATGTTCAGGTAATGAATAATATGATTGAATGGTAGATGCTTTTGAAGCATAATCAACTATTGCATGTATCTAACCCACTCGAAAATACAGAACGTCCTCATTTCATTTTGGAGCAGTGCTGTTCCCGTGGAAGTGTTTCATTTAGCTTTGACCATTCGCCACACTTATGTTTGGAGGGTTTGGGAGGAGAAATATGACAATTGTTACAAAATTCTGTAAAATTACGGACCAGGCAAATTAGCGATTCTTTCACTTTTCGCCACATTTATGATGAAAAAGTAAATCAGACTATGTGACTACCTGACCCTGTACTCAAATATTCGTACATAAATATTCGTCCTACCTGAAGTCCCAAATTGGCTCCCGGCACTACGCCATCTGTAAAGCCAAACATTGCAAGGTAAGACTGCAAATAGTTTCCTACTAGATGAGACACGTCAAAAAATCGAAATCAGGAGTTTTTCTTAATGATTTACTGTTTTGCTACACCACCGCATGTCATTGCACAAAAATTGATGCACCTAGCCTAAAGTGCTCGTAAAAACGCTTTCGAACGCGCTATTGCATATGCCTGTGTGCGCTAGAGTTTAAGAGTTACAGGCAAAAAAGTTTCCTATTTACGGTAATGTTCAAGCACCTTGTTATTTTGTCCCACTCCGATGTCTCAAGAACCAATGGACTGATCCAAATGCGATTAGTACCAAACAAATCCTCAAAGCCTCCAGGACTCGATTGGTACCGAAATCATTGATATGCGACCAGGGGTTCAGGAGCTACATTGAGAACACATGTCCTATTGAGACACCCTGTATATAATTTTAGATAGAAAAAGGTATGTATATTATAGATTAAAAATTTCAGGAAAAAATTCCCCAATATCTGTACAACGGACATAGAACAATGATAGAGAAAAGACACATAACTTCAAGTATCCGGCAAGAGAAAATATTATGATGTTGATGTTAAGTGTTTAAGGCTAAAGTATTAGCCGTCTCACTTTGGACCACCGTCTGCACATATATTATTTATTGCGCAAGGGATTTTCCGGCATGAACCCATGACCACATCCTTAACCTATTTTTACAGCTCAAGTGTTTTTAAGGTGATAGTGATTATTGAATAAGTTAATCAACAGATATTCAAGTGGCACGTGCTCAAAATGACACGATTCATAAAGCCACTGGGTACTTTCCTATACATTCATCACTTCTCGGGGAACAGCAGCAACCATGGGTTTGAAAAATATCCTCCTCGCTTGTGTCGTCTTACTTGCCATTGGTACGAATTAAAAAAATATTTTTCTTATTTTAGTGTCTTTTTCCCAATTCATTTACCTGCAAGAAACTTTGAATTTTCAGATGCCTCCGCCGGGCAGCTATGGACCGACTTAAGAAGTAAGTGAAACTGTTAGTTTTCATTCAGACTCATTTTCTCTCCAAAAATTGTGTATTAATAATCTATTTTTATCAGTCAGGTATGATCTGGATGCCTTCAACGCATTCTACCACATGGGACGTACTCTCTCCGAGGTAAGCAGGCCTGTTAAGTTGTAATTTTTTAACTTGGAGGTATCCATCCGGAGAGAAGGTGAAATAAATTCTTGTAAACGCGACTGAATCGAATCTTAATTTGTCTGCTTACGTCTTCCAGGTCCAAACTGGAAACCAGTTTGTGGTCGATTCAAACCAGTCTTGCGTGGGACAACTGGATAATGGTGCAACGTTCTTTGGATTCCGAGCTTACAATCCTGAAGACGAAGTCCTATCACTGCTTTATGACGTCCAGGGAACAGTTGCAGGAGTTCAGGCTTGGGTACTTGAAATTAGGATCAAACTTGCGGCTAATTAAGCTGAAGAGAACTAACTATTATTAATTATGCTATTCAGTTTCCGAAAGAATACGTCCTTGTCCCCGAAAGTACCTTCAGGTTCGACAGAGTATGGAGCTACCAAAATGCCACTCGCAACGGCAAACAGTACTTCGTGTCCACTGTATACTTTGTTCCTCCAGGTAATGGAGACGTGATCCTTTAAAGAGGCATTTGTTCCCAGTGCTCCCAGTGCGGGGATTTAGACAGTATATTTTCCAACTCACAGAAATCATCTGCACTGTCGGAAGGAATGGCACAGCCCTCTCAACTGAAGGTACCGGCGTAGGTTTATGGATTCAACAGGGCGCAACTCCTGCTGAGTCTCTGGCTGTGGCCACCAACCGCACTGCAGCATACGCACAGGGCTGGTCCCAGAACAGCTGTTTCCCGGGAATGGGTGAGTGGTGTGACTATGACTAGATGCTTGAAACCGAATAGTGCTGCACTTATAACCATGTTGAACGAGATGTAGAAAGTTAACGAATAATATGCAATTATGGGCAGGTCGTCATAACTTCTACCGCGTGGAAACCTATGAGGCAACCAACTGTACGGAGAGCGAGGGCTACTTTTTGCTGTTCAACAGGCAGGAGCAACTGACTGGATTTGGTTTCCGCATCCAAGGGGAGATCCCATCGCAGTACATTGAGCACCCACCTAATTTAGCCATTTCGGTAATTGCTGACAGTTATTTCGAGTTTGTCATTGTTGACGAAAATTATACACTAAACACTTCTCTTCGTTAGAATTACAAATTCATTCGTTTATACGTATTTTTTCCAAACAGTTGATTTTGGGCGATCCCGTTCCTCAGTGTGTGTTGGACCAGAATACCCTTGTCAAGTCGACAACGATGCACGTGTTCTTCACTTCATCTCCATGGACGGTCAATTGCATTACCAACTGAGTCTATACCTCAAAATGCTCCAGTGCAAATTAAAAATTCCATGCCGTGATAAATTAGATCAAAATTGAAGTTTAAGTGCACTTTCCAACAATAAAAAATTCGTAGACTGATTTGGCTGTGTTGATTGCTATTCTTCAAAATAGGACGACAGTCACGGGCACATTCACTTCACAATATCAGCAAATCGGTATCCATAATTAACATGGAAGCGCCTGCGGCTGAATTTCATTGCGATGCGCTCTTTTAACTGCGGAACCCGCGTGTAGCTCATCGCTTTTGCCGACGGTTTGCACTCTCCATTATCTCCATCATTGGCCTCGAAAAGGCTAGGAGTCCATGGATTCAGCCCCAACCCGACGAGCTAAAGTGGGGTGAAAGCGGAACTACGGGGCAACCATAGCGTCCTAAGTATGAATGTTTTAAAAAAACTACCACAAAAACCCGCCGGTATCTCCCATAATTCAAGCACCACGAGGGGAAAAGCTTCATAGGTACTCAAGATGCATATTGAACACACTGTTTGAACCAATTATGAGGCCAATTTAGAACACCTCTTTATTGCGCATCCTGATAATGCGCGGGAAATAAAAGTTTGAATTGAATATGCCTACGCAAATGCGTGGGACGAAAAGATCTTGATGAGCCATTTTACTTGCTCAAGCATTCCGCATAGGAGAGCAGGGGATGAATTCGTTTTAACAACTTGGACGTGCAGAGATTGACATGGAGCTGGCGGCAAAGCAATATTGAGAAAGGAAGGAGTGTATTCTTGTAACTCTTTTTCGGTTTGGAGTTTTTAGCACTTGATTAAATTTTTGTTTGGCCATCATTTCTTTTTAGCCCGAGAAAGGTTCGTAAAATCGTCTGTCTTCATTCTTCTTTTCATTCGGTATTGCAAAGAATGTTACCTACGTCAGTAAATAGTGTTGTCTGATATTGCTTTACTAACCTTCGAAAAATTACCAATAGACTGTAGGGCACATGGCCGCATTTGCGTCAAAATTTAATGCGCGCACGAAATTTACATGTTTTATTTATGTAGGTGAAAATGGTCGGTGCTGCTGGAAGTCTAAATGATAAGGAATGTATTGGAGGAAAGGCATTGAAATGGTGGAACATCAGCGGATGTAGATCGGAAATCCCATGTGGAGCTGTCTTTTCCGATGCCCAAACCGATGGCGTGTTAGCCTTCCTCACCGACCAAGCAGCAAAAACTTGGTCACCTATCGCAGTGAGGTCCGTGGATGTGATTGGGATCGTCGTCGATTGTGGAATGGATTTAACCGTTTCTCAACTTTACGAAAACCGAGACTCTGTTTCGAGGGAAGTGTACTACATTCTCCCACTCTCCCAGGAAGTAGGACTTTACCGATTCGAGTTCAAAGTTTACTCTCCTTCAGTTTCCGTGGGACCAGGATCACGAGAGGGAGAATGTCTAAAGGTGAGGGGTTAATGTTCCTTTTAGGGATGAGTAAAAATGTATTTTTTAAATGCATATTTTATCCAGAATGCCGGGAAACGGCATATTGAACCCTGATTTTGTATCGCGTGTTTTTCAGATTATGACAGTTAAAACCAAAGAGGATCAGGTCAAACGAGTCAGCTCCAGCGCTACTTCTGATATGCGAGATACGATAGGCGATTATTTCCAGGTTAATTTACGAACCTCATTTTGGGTTTGTAAATTAAATCCATCATTGGAAGTGTTCGAAGTGCAATGTCTAAAATATGTTTACTGTAGGCGTACATCGGCACAGTCGGTCCATCGCAGCTCGTTCAAGTCAGGCTTGCGATGGTTGCTGAAATTAAGGATGTTTGGGATGGTGAGGAGACAAGTTGGCTCGTAGACATTCCCAATTTTATTTTTCCGAATTACGGTTTCACCCCTGGGTTCGCTCCGACTGAAGTGGATCAAGCATACTGGAAGAATCGTCAAAATCAATGGTTTACAGCGTAATGTCTGCCACGCTTAGCTTTTTTCCCTTTTTGTGTTTCAATGGAGCAGCTTGTCCTTAAAATTTAAATAGGAATTTGGAGTACCCCATCAAGCTTCTGATCAGAGTATTCCAGTGTTTCGCTTGCGACTTCAAGCTCATGTCCACTCCAGGAGGATTCGGTGTGAGGGACAGTCGTGGGTACCGGACAACTAGCGAGCTTGACACTTGGTATCCGTATTGCATTCAAGCGCATTGCCTCAAGTCAGATGCAATCGTTGGTCTCAAAATCAAGGTCTCCCCTACTTTTGACGTCAGTAGCTGTGGAAGGCTCATCGTGGAGGTGAATAACAGTGCTCGTTATCGGAAGAACAATAATTTGAAATTGAAACGTCCTTATTTTAATCTGCTTAGCACCAGGGTGGTCGAAGCATGGCCTTGTTATCCTTGTTTTGCGACGCGGAATTTGCTGAGGAAGCCGAAGTGATATTCATCCTTGACCAGTCTGGGTCCATGGTTGGGTCGCCGATGAAACTGGCGAAGACAACTCTTCTGGTAGAACGGTCTTAGTTATTCTCATGGAAAAGTAAAATTCATGCAATGGCGCTGTGTGACCTGCTCCCCATCATCTGATGGGCGGAACTGTACCGCTCGATCCTTCCTGATAGACAATTTTTGGTGCCACCGTGAGTATTACTCTTGGTATTTTTTATTTGCAGGAATTTCTCAAAGCACTTCCAGCTTCCGTTCGGTTTAATGTTCTTGGATTTGGAACGGATTATGAATTGTTTTTTAAGACGAGTAAAGTAGCCGCGGCCGAAAACCTAGATCAAGCTAGAACATTCGTTGAAAGTAAGTATTCTGTTACCGTTGATATTTTCATGCCCTCAGTGTTTTGTATATTTTCAGTTTTTGTTTCATTCATAAAATTTCAGATGCTGGTGTGACGCTTGGAAGCAGTGACGTGTTGAAAGCTTTGGAGTTTGTCGGAACAAAATTTTCCAACGA
The DNA here is from genome assembly GCA_009870155.1 of Pseudobourletiella spinata. Lineage (NCBI taxonomy): Eukaryota > Metazoa > Arthropoda > Collembola > Symphypleona > Bourletiellidae > Pseudobourletiella > Pseudobourletiella spinata. Next base: position 8,779 of record WJFA01000513.1, read on the forward strand.
ACTCATCCCGAAAAGTGTGGTTATTCTAAGTGACGGTTGCGTATGTTCCTTGTATTGTCCAGTTCGACATAAAATAAATTTTATTTTATGTAGAGTCCCTTATGAAATATCTACGCAAACTATTGTGCGTTTTAGGTTGAAGATATGGGAAAGATTCGTGCGGTGGTTCAGGAAGAGCTCTCAGAAATCCGTATTTTCAGTGTTGGGGTTGGGGGCTCGGATTCTGGAATCCGAAACCTTGATCTTATTGCAACCCTTGGTGCTGGAGTTTCCCGTGTGTTGACAAATGAACAGGATTCGGTTGATTGCGTCAAGACTTTGACCCCTCTTCTCCTTCAGCAACCGCTGAAAAGTATGATATACAGTGCAGTATTGCTACCTAAATTTCTCTCTTAAAGTTGTTTAAGTGATGTCGTTCGCTCTGATTTAAGTTCGTGGAGTCAGTTTCTCGGCGCACATAGGGAATAGCCTGTATGTCAGCTTCACTCCGGACATGGTTCAAACTGAGCACAACAAAACTATAATTTATGCTGGATCACGTCACAATATTTTTATATGGTTCAAACAACAAGAGTTTCCGAATGCCGTTAGAGCAACCGTGACGCTTAGTGGCCCGTCAGGTTTGCAAACAATTGAGATTATCGGAAGGGAATCTCCCGTAAGTGTACTTTGGAGTAAACCTAAAATATTTCCTTGAGGTTCACCACTTCAGTTTAGTATTCTCTTATTTTGCATTTAGGCAAGCGGTATTGGTGACGTTGGTGCGAGATTGATACTGCACAGATTGGCATGTCAACGCTTGAGTTCTTCTACCCAAGCAGATATTCTCTTGCTCCGTGGATCCAACGACAAAAAAGGCGTTTCTGGGGAAAATTTCCCTTATCTTCAGGAACTATCTTCAGCGATGAGTATGTTTGAATACCAAACGTTGAGCGCGCGCATGATCTGTTAAATATTTAAGACGCACCTATGATTCTTAATCGAATAAATTATTATGACTTTATATTTGTTATATTCTATTGCATTACATTGACTGTTGCAGATTTGATGAGCCCATTCACATGTCTGGCCTTTTACAAAAATCTGAAATTTGATGGGGATGCATGGGCTGAGGACTCCCGTTACTGCGAAGTTGGTGACACACGAGGAAAAGAAACCAATGCGACTCATCCGAAATCCAAAAGGAGATCAAAAATCTCTGCTCCAGCTGTGCGCGAACTGTATGGAGGGGACTACTCGTTATCATGCATCCGTGAGCTGATGTTGGGGCGGGGAGTCAACCTCAAATCATCATCTCAGTTACCCGATGGCTCATTTGATCTGGACACGGACTTTTGTTCTAGTCTCAAAATTGACTACAGCTACTTAAACTACTGTAATTAACCTTGTAAACACGAACATTTTGAAAACTAGACTCGTAATGAGCACTGTATATCTTTGTTCCAGCTCGGAAGAAAAATGTCACGAAGCAGAGTTGGGCCACGGCCATAGCCTACGTCATTCTGGACAATGGACTTTGTGAATGGCTGGATTCCCCGCTGCGGCTCACCGAGGCCACCAACAAGGCGTCCTCTTGGATTGGGCACCACATGTCGGACGAAATTGAGATCAGTTCTTGTATCCACTCTGCTCTCAAGGTGCTCTGGAGCTACTTTGCCAGTGAATCAAGTTTGCAAACAGTCCGGAAACGCCAGTCGTATGCTCATTTCTATTCGTAAATTTCGAGTTTTCAATAATTTCCCTTTATGTTCTCTTATTATTTGGAAATAAATTTGTCCTTTGAATTTATATACTTGGGCAGCGTGCCATGAGCCGGGCTTTGGGGGACCGTTTTCTGATGTTCACCGCCACGGAGCTTTTAATCTGAACGACTTTTTAATAACTGAGAACTTTTTTAAATAACTTGAATCCGCATGAACTCTCATGCTCAAGTGTCTGCTCAACAGCTTTTTTGTTACAGCATTAGAGGCTGTCCAGAAATGACGACATCAAAGTTTTCGAAATGTAGGACTCATCCACCCTAATGATGGCGAAGTTAGCATTGCGTTCATTTGAAGAGTTTGATTTTGACCCACCTACTGACCCTCTGTGATGATTTCATTTCTGGGCAGCCCATTAGTTTTATTTTTCTAAAGAACTCTAGTTCGAACGAACGTTTTTTGTTATGCGTAATATCTTACGAGCAGGATTCTGCTATTGCATAATATTCCTGTGGTAAGACAATATGATTAATATGAACGAGTTAATAATAATAATAATGATAAAGTTTCGTTAGAATTCGTACAGCTCCTCCCGCGTCACTGTTCGTCGCAGAAGGAGAAAAATACGGAGAAACTCCAAGTAAATCAACAGACATATAAGTTGCATTTATTCATTACTAATATCCGTAACACCGCGCCCAGTTTCGCACGCGCAGTCTCTAATAAGGTTATGGGCTATGTTCATCAACGTCAAGGTACTTGGTTGAAACGAATTCGAAATAGTAAAGTAAATAGTAAATATATAGCTACCCGCTAAAAAATTCAGCGGAGGTGAGGTGTGTTCCAATGAAAATTGAAAGTCAAAATAATGCGGCTCATTCCCGAGTACATCCACGGTCATGTTTAAACGAACGATGTTAAACGAGCTACTAGACAGTAAACAATGTAAGTACATTATTATACGTATTGAAAAAGAAAATCTAACGGCCTGTTGTTTTCCCGGTGTTACGATTTTTACGATAATGCGAACGAAAAGTCTTCAACAGTTGCGCCAGAGGACTCAAATCGTCAAATCTATACCGCATGCTGCCTACACAACGTCCCGCCCGGGAAAAAGACAACCAACAGAAATCTCGGGGAAAGGAAGGACTCTAAACATGAGCAAAAGGTTAAAACACTACTAACTGGACCAACGCGTAAAAAGAAACCCTTTTGAAAATAATACGAATTCCCGGGAATAGGAAATACTTTGTAGAACATACAACACATACATATGCGCTGCACACATATATCGTTACCGAGATGGTTCACATGGATGGCGCTTGATAACTGTGAGTGGAGTGGAGTTAACAGGCTATTAAGTTATATTTCCAATGTGTATCTGACACAACAAGCACTGGGTTTTCGTGCCAAAAGATAACATTCAAACAGGAGACGAACGAGGGAATTACTAGCTCAAACACAACCAAAGGGGAAGAGGGATTTCATCCAAAATTTTCATAACGATATATGTGCACAGCCCCATAGAGTAAAGATATTTCAACAATAGTGAGCAAGTTGAAAGTAATGACAAGAGGATTTTAATAGCTAACAATAGGACAATAGTACGGAATACGCCGTTTAAATTTGTTCTCAAGCCACTCAACATATTAAGACTCGGGCGAAGATTCTTCCCGGAAAATATAATTATAGAAGCTCTCCACAATTAACCTCAGGACAACATTATCAGCAGCTCCTGTCACTTGTCTCACATTTCCAGTAATAATAATAATAATAATAACTGTAATAATAACAATGTAATAATCCCAATCATCATCATCTTCACTACATTCCACAATCCATTGTGATACATAGGAAATAGACGGTTACAATAATGCGTCAAATGAAAACGTCATTCTCCAAACAGTCGGGTAAGAAGTACAGTAGTAATATTCATATGTATATAGGAAAACTCAAAAAAAGAGATTTGTGTACATATCAAAGTTTACGTTTCAATCATCTAAAAGTATCTGCCTCCATTATCGAAACTATGCAGCACAGATCCAGGTACTGGGTTCGCCGTCCCCCTCTAATGAGACTCTCCATTCTGGGACGAGGACTTCCTCAGGAGCCACTCGATAGCTTCATCCAAGTTCCTATTCGTATTCTGAAGGGCCCGGATCGCCTTTTTCTTCTCAAATCCCATACTAATGAGTAGCTCAATCTTCTCTTCCCCACTCGGGATCGGTGTGGAGTCCTTCACCTTCGTCTTCTTCTTCCGAACTTGAACCCACTCGTCCCCATTGTTATTATTAGAGTTGCTGTTGTTGTTGTTGTTGCTGTTATTACCATTTGAAGTATTATGATTATTATTGCTACTATTCCCGCTTCCATTTTCCACGCCGTTTCGAGTCCCCTTGGTCACCTTTTGCTTCTGATTTGCCTTCCCCTGTCCTTGTCCCTGTCCCTCCTTCTTCCCCCCTTTCCCCTTTGTGACTGCAGCTGCGGGCGCCGTGGTTTCCGCCAGAGTGGGAAAGTCATTGACATTTATCGGGTCCGAGGCTTCCGAGGAGGAGAGGGACGCGACGGGGCTAGCATTCCGTATGAACGCCTGAGCAGGGTAGGCTGGCTGGTTGTAACCAAATGGGGTCGAGAAGAGCGGTAGTGGACGAGGAGTGATCAAGGGTCTCGGGCTGCTGTTGTTGTTGTTGTTCATCATTGCCCGGATGCTGGGTGGGAGATAGCCAGGGCTACTTGGTGGGAGGTATGGAACCCCAAAAGGACTCACGGGTCGATGATGATTCAAGTTATTCGGTCGGTAATGATTCTCTGGGGAGAACGTGTGGTTCCTCATCACTCCATGGTGCATGGCAGCGGGATTTTGATTGCCGTAAAAGTTGATCGGAGGCTCCGCCGCCGGTCTTCCTACTAGCTGGGCGCTCGGGCCAAAGTTAGGAAATGGCAGTTCGTTCTTCCTATGTCCCGACGACGCCGAGTTCAGGCTGAGGATCTGACTTAGCCTTGACTCCTTCGGGAGGTAGTTGACCAGCGGGGTCGGGGCGTTCAGTTTGAGCTCAGTGAGCGGCGGGAAGGGGGACTCCTTACCAGTCGGCGTCAAGTTGTCCCGGAAGAGCTCCGGGGAAGTATTTGATGGGGCGATGACGAAATCCTTGAGCCCGTCCGCATTTGGATTCACATTCTCCCTCAATAGCGGGGACGAATAGGAGGAAAAGTTGGGGGTAGCTGCGGTCGAGCTCGTGGACGTATCCCCTTCGTGGTCGATCGGCGCCCAGATGTTGCTGCTACTCTTGCTGGGTGTGGCGGCGCCGCTGGGGGAGCCGGAGTCATTGTTGGACCAGATGGATGCAACTTGAGGGAACCATTCCTGGGGGGACAAGAGTTTGTCCAGCAGAGCCAATTCCTTGTCGTCCGCTGAGTCATCCAGAGCCGATGGGGTGAGTGACTCTGGGGAGAGTTCCTGGCTCAGCTCGAGCTGAGCCATGGTGCTCTGCAGATTCGGCATGGCCTCGTGCAGGGACTGTCCAACCAGATCTGGCTGTGGAACGGTCGCATCAGCCGGTGTAGTACTCCGCGTATAAAGCTGGGCCAACGGGGATGGCGAGGCCTTCCCATGGAGAGAAACTGGTGATTCCATGTTCTAAAGGTACAATAAAATACAAGACAATTTCAACTTGTGGACTGCTTTAAAGTGAAATTGACACAACTAGACCAGCTTACCGAACGAAAGGGAGTTGCATTGGCGAAAATATGTTTCATTTCCATATTAACTAATTGCTGCTTCACCTCCGCAGGATCCAGTCCGAAAAATGAGTTGTTTGCTGTTGATATCGCCACTAAATCGCTCCATAAAGTCCTGTTCAAAAATTAACGAGACCATAGAACTCACAAATTACAACCAACGCTTCAGATTGCGAAGACTTGAGGATGACCAGAATTTTACCTGCACTTCCCAGCCGCGCACAAACTTAAAGGATCGCCCACAATGGCGAATAGACTCTGAGCTCGGGTGAGAGCGGTATTGAGGAGCTTCGGATTGGATAGGAAACCCAAGTCTGTAGCCTCAGTCCACGGTATATCGACCCTATGCGTTCTCACAGTGGACACGATCACAGCTCTAAATTGCTTCCCTGCCGGAAAAAAAAACAAAAAAGATTATCAACAACAAACGCAGAGACATACTTTGAGCGAACAGGATTAAAGCATCTGATGAAAGCTCACTCACCCTGGACATTCAGGACCCTCTCAACTGAAACAAATCCGAGATTGCGAGTCCTCAAATGGTGACGAATGCGAGTTACTTGACCGGCGTACGGGGTGAGTACAGCAATGGCCCCGTCAGCCTTGTAATTTCCCCACTGCTCAGGCCAAGTTTTGACTAGCTCCGATATACACTCAGTAACTTTAAGTACCTGCACAAATCCATAGCCATGGGGGGTCAATAATTGTTAATATTCAATTCAGTCAGTAATCTACATAATCGATCGTTCCACTTACTTCTTGCATATTATAGAAAGAGGCACCGCTATCAGGTAACACATCATCCCCACGAACAGCGAAAAAAGTTATTGGGTAAAAATTTGGATGGCACGGTTGAACGCTGGCACAGCGCAGCTGACCTTCATAAAAGGCGTCACTAGCAAACTGAAATACAACATGGGAAATCAGTCACAGAAACTCTATTTGAACTGCAGGGACTATAACTAACTACCGGAGCCAAAAATACAGGTTTTTTTACTGTATTTGTGCCATACCTTAAGTATCGCCTCGTGCGAGCGGTAGTTTTCCGTAAGTATGATCCGGCATTTGTTCTCTTTCGGATAGATGTTATTGAGGCGCTCCAGCAGTGACACAGCTCGTCCCTGAGTAAACGTAGAAAATAGTTCCGGAGATAACTGCATATGATCACCCGCCAGTACGATTTTAGTCAACGGGCCGGCGAGTACCAACGGCTGAATTGCTTCAGTTTCTAGGGCTTGAGCAGCCTCATCTAATAGTATGTGAGTAAAAGTATCTGAAAGGAGAAACACATAACTGAATTATACAGCTGGAACGGCGGGAAATCCCCACATCCCCACCATTTACCAATTCCCAAATACGAAATGGCTTACCACGTTCTAGACCAAGTGCAAGTAGCTCCGCGGCAGTGGATAAAGTAACTATTATAACTTGATGACCTAATACTTCATCTCTGGTGGGATAACGAAAGCTCATTCCATCATTAGCAAGGAGGCAATACTGAGATAGAGAAAGATAATAAAAAGTTAGCGAAAAAGTCATAGAAATCTTGTACGGAAATATCCCCACAAATACTCCGTACCTTTTTCACAACTTGAGGAACAGTCTGAACCATACGGTCCGCGTAGTAAATACGTAGAGGTCGCGCAGACTTCATACCCTCCTCGTACCACTGATGAAGGAAATTGAGGATGTATCTGTAAAAAAAACAATAAAATAGTTATCAATTAATTACTAGAGTGCTTCCTCAAAGAGCTCATTTTAGATCACAACAAGCGTAACTTACAAATCGGCAGCGGAGTTGGAGTGTGTACATATTAAAATGCGCGGGGAGTCCGGACTCACGCTAGTCGCTAAAATCTTCTTTAAACATTGTGCCAAAGTATAGGTTTTCCCCGTTCCAAAAGGACCTGCAATCACAAATGATATGAATACGTTCAAACCTAGCGCAGTGGGAAAATCCCGTAGTTGGTAGTGAGATTAGTATCATCACCTATTAAAAGTAGTGGCGGCATCGCCCGCTCCTCTAAACTAGTAACAGTATTATACGCCTGTAATTGCCTCTCGTTAAGGGTAAAGTCTCCTTCAAAAAATAATCTGGGGGACAAAAATAGAGGAGAAAAGTCATATTAGGGTACCTTAGAGAATATGGTAGTGGGAATTTCAGTGGGAATCCAATCTCACCCAGTTGCGTTACCAACGATTCTCGACAAATCTACATCTAGGGTGATTAAATCCGGGAAAAGGATATCTAATTGAGTATCACCGACGGACTGCAAAACCCGCCGCATCTCCATAAAGTTACGATCATCCAGTCGGAAATGTACTATAAAGTTTCGGGACGTCCCGGCGGCCAAATTCAGTTCCTGCACTGCGTTCGCCCCCACCGAAATCATGATAGTTGACTTCATCTTCTCTGCTATCTTGCACATGTAGCCCCGCGGCTTCGTTCCCATACAGGCCGCCGACGTCACCTCGACCAGGAGGACATTCTGACAACTATGAGTAATCAACCGACCCAGACTCGTATCCTCGGATATCTCCCTATATGAACAGAAATGAGAATGAACGGGGTTGATAAGAAGGGACTTTTTATGGCCCGTAATAAAAACTCCTCGCAAGTCATCAAGTCCCGGTGTAATCAACTTACTGGCCTAGACTCAACTTGGCGTACAGTTGACCTTGCCACGCGCATTTGAGTAGCGACTCGTAGTTCCGCTCGATAGTGTAGGATGAGGTGAGCTCTAGATTCCCGGTAATGTTGTACTTGGACAACTCATCCTGCCGAGCCTTCTGCTCCAGCTCGATAAACTGAGCTGGAAAAGTATACGAATTAAGGAGTTCAGAGACACATTACGCTATTACGCACACCCCGATCCATTCCAATTACACAGCAATTACATCGCAATTACGTCACTCACACCTGTCACACTAATTGAACCTTAACTATGTGTGCCACCGGAATGACTCTGCAACTCTGCAGTTTGCCCTATTTTACTCACCCATGTCAGCAACATAATTATCCCGCGTCAGTTCCCGTATAACTGGCTTCTCTATAATATTGGACATGACGGGGGCTCTATGGAAAGCCAAGTCCACCCTCACGCCCGACTCCGAGTCTACAACTTCCAAATTCGCCAAGTTAATGGCCGGCGGATTCCGTTGAGTGAGCCGAAGATCTTCACTGAACGTATCCAAGTTAAAAGGAGGCGGCTCCGGCGTGTCCGGTATTAATTCCACAGAGAGATGTTTAACTAATTTCGGATCGCTCTTCAAGTCAAACATGACCGTTTGTCGAAAGGACCCGCATACATGTGAATTGAAGGATAATTCCAACTTGTAGTAAAACCAGTCCGGCCACCCGCCGAGTTGTTGTAAAAATATTTGCGATGGAACAAAAGTATTAGCTACTTGAAGCTGTAAAAACACAAATAGCAGGTTATTCATAGAGAATAATAATGAAATATTCCCTGACCCATTGTTAAAATATTTATGACAGCGTACCCTTGGTGTTCGGTTCACTTCATGAATGACAAATAAGTTGATATCTGTATTACACTTTACGGAATGATAGTAAGCTGCACTAATCCAAAAGTTGGGCCGATTCTTATCGTGGAGCAGGGCTACGGTTCGAACAGGGGTTTTAGAGCCCACAAGCATGGACCACTTCATGTCCAAACCCCTCTGGGTTGTCGTGATCTTCAGCGGTTCATGGCATCTACACAGACACAATCAAACTATTATTAGTATTCACGAACCTATTGTACTTCCAATTTGAATGACAGACAATTTCAATACGCCACAGCGCCCCATCTTACTTCCACCTGACATTCGGTAGTTCATCCGCCAACAAGCTTCGTATATTAGTTGTCTCTTGTATTTTCTTCGTTATGTCAAAGAGATACTGGGCGCTACTACTTAACTTCGGACCGTTAGTTCGTGGAGGTTTCTCCCAGCTCCTATTACGTAGCTCATGCCGAACTTTCCATTCGGCTAATTCATTAGAACTATGGGCTCCAGTACAATTATCACCTAGTACACAGGGTTCCTGCCCGGCCCGTGTGCACATGAAGAAAGACGGGATCTTAGGTGGGGCTCGATGTCTAGCGATCAAAAATATATCAATTAAACTCACAGTCACAACTACAAGAGAACAACAGCATCACAACTATACGGCAACGTAGCGAAGGTTGGAAAACAGCATTTTTGATTCCTCTTACTTCCAATTAGATTCAGCAAAAAGTCCTAAAACCTGGTCCAGATTTTGAAAAACTTCAGTGGCGTTCATGCCGGATCGGACGATAGATAAAAATCTTTCTACAATATCCTTCGATTCCTTCACTAAAGGGTCCTTCGGGCACAGCTTTCCCCATTGATTCAACGTGTCCCGAACTTCGTCATACTATAAAAGATTTAAACATGTTAACAAATATATAAAAAATACAAATATTGCCAGCTACACAAAGGAATTAAGCTACTGAAATTCATTCTAAAATTCCATACCTTTCCTGTCCTACATAAAGCAACGATCAAGCATTTATAAACGATAGAATTAGGTCCTCGTTTCCCGATGATTCGATAGCATTCTTCCACGACCTGGTCATATTTCTTTAATTTGAGCAAGCATAGGGATTTCTTCTCTAACAGCTGCATCTCCATCTCCGACATTATCATTCCGTTACTCCGATGATATGGACTAGTAAGACTCGCCAATAGATTTGTCAAATTTTCCAATTCCTTTTCCAAAGGCGATTTGTCCTTCGCCACACCGTTCCCGTTCAAATCCTCGTTGGACATTTCATGTTCCTCCTGCTTCGATCTCATCATCCTGCCAGACTTCGAAATCAAAAAAAGTAATTGTAAGTAATTAGTACAAGTACAGCAACAAAATGAATCCATTCTCCGTAGGAGAATATCAAGTTGGTAAACATGTAGTATAAAACGTCAACAAAATCAGATCGAAGCACCAAATTCAATCCGTAAATCCCATTCTTTTAACATCACTAAAATTAGATAATCAAAACCCGTCAACCACTCTTGAGTACCTTTGAAAAATTCCAATCATACACCTGTCACCTTTCAAAGTTCCGTATCCACTAACAGATGCTCACGTCCAAATCGTGCCCCACGAGTATCTTGTAACTAAAAAATCCACTCTGATGATAACGTCCAACGCACGACAAGTTGTCGTCGACAACTGTCACTACAGGGGAAAATAGAAATCTCAAAAGTGGAACTACAACTCCGAAATTCAGTCCATCCAAGGCAGAATCTGGAGGAAATTCACACAACACAATGCACATGCACTATAAATTTCACTCTACTAACGTCCCTCCATCATGTTAGCTTAACTGTACAGAGTTCCCACATGAGTAGCAACAAACAATACGGATGATCTATCTATCTATCTAGTCTACCCTAGAAACTAAAACTGTGCTTACATGACGCATGTTGACATTGCAATGGCTATTCATCACGACGATAAAGCTGGAAATAAACTGCACTACTCTGTCGCTTCACTATAGACACGACCAGATTACAGGGATTATTATATATAGCTCTTCAAAATTGGTAAGGATCTCCTCACACCGTACCGTGCAGCTAATAGCTCTGTATGCGGTTGCAAGTGGCAATTAATATCACTTAACTCAGCCTGCAACAACTATAGTTTTCGTCCCCAGTCCCTAACCATTCATTCCCCCTAACTGATTCCCAGGAACGTGCTAAATAATAACATTTACAAACAGTCAAGTCGCTTTGCTAACGAGGGATCTGATACCCGAGTGCTCTTTAGTCATCAACCTAAAAATTCATTTCTATTCACTATGTATACGTATACTGTACGATTGAAATTATATTCCCGGTTTCACCACAAGGAAAATTGTTTCAGAAACAAGCAATAATAATTCCTTAGGTATACTTGGATTCGTGCCCGACTAGAGATTCCTCCGATGAAAAAACAATAATATTTGAAATATCATCCACCTAATCTGCGTTACAAAACCACAAGAACCCACAGAGAATTTAATTGATCGAGCGAAAGGAAGTGCTGAGCACAGAAGATTATTAGCGCCTAAACTATGAACTGTTACTATACAATACACTCAATGAAAATGAGATGGACAACTCGAGTTGGCTCCCATTACTATGATGGGCCTTGTACGCTCGAATGATACAGAAATTTAGCGTATAGTAAAAGAACAAGGTGAAATATTAGACGACTTGTTGGCGAATTTACCATGAAGAGCGGAATGAGAGCCTTTGTGTGCGCGGGGTCAAAGTAATAGTTGCGGGAATCAACGTGTTCCAAAGAAAAAGTAGGAGCACAGTAAAATACACGTATGACGTAGTGACAGAGCTGGACTAAGCACACCTTTTGCATACAGTGGTCAGCCTGTGCCCGCTTTCCGGCTTCAGGTCAGTTTAACTTGATCCTTTTGGTAGGGAAGCAATATTTTTCGGAACCCGGACTCCGCGTAGAACCAATATCTTCCTGGATGAATTCCTCGTTTAACTTAAATCAAGGAACCGACATTGCTCATTGGTTGCCCCAAGTTTCTGCGAGGCTCGTCGGTCTATGATTGGATGAGCAAGGATGGCGGTCTAATATGAATGCGGCATGATTATTGCTGCGTTTGTTTTCAGTGAATTTATCACGCAAAGCACATAGAGACCCCAATCATCTGATTCCCAGACTGAGTTAAGTTTCAAATTCATCTCGTTGCATTACTGACAAGAGGTCAAAAGATTTGAGAAAAAATTTTTGCATATATTCGTAATTATCAAAATGAATGACGTACGGGATATCCTGGAAGTTGATTTTGGTGGCACGAGCAACAACGGAAGAAAGTATGGAAAACCTGGGCCGAAAATCAAAAAGGTGATTTTGCCTTTTGCATTTATACAACTAAATTTACTAAATATATTGTAGGTGTCTCGATGAAATTCGTGAAGGATGGCCTCATAAAGTTTCATGAAAGTTTAATGCCGGTGACTCACGAATGATGACGGCATAAATTTGAGAAAATGGTATGATTGATTTTGATTGTTAATTCAAGTTTTGTTACCTATTGTTTTCACAGGACCAGGCTCCTTTCAAGCGACCTGAAGGAATGCACAGGGAATTATATGCGCTGCTGTGTGCCGACGGTGGAAAAAATTTCAATGATTTAGCTCCACTCTTGCCGACGGATGCCCCTGGTGGGTATCAGAAGAAGGCGAAATTGGGAGCCAAGAATGTTCGACCTTGGAGATGGACTCCGTTTACGAATCCAGCGAGAAAGGATGAAGCTACCTTTTATCATTGGAGAAGAACGACAGATGAAAATAAGGAGTATCCTTTTGCTAAATTTAATAAAGTAAGAAATGTAGTTGGTACTTTTGTGACTTTTCTAATGTAAAGTGGATGGGAGGCTTTCGTGTTTCTATGTTTTGAAATGACGTTTTTGTTGTTATAGTCGATTCCTGTGCCAGAATATTCGGAGACAGAGTACATCAACTCGTTGGACCGGGAAGGATGGACTAAGGAACAGACAGATCATTTGTTTGATTTATGTCGAAGATTTGATCTTCGCTTTACGATTATTCATGTGAGTTAAGAGACCTGAGAGTTTGTAATTTTTTATAGGTGAGGATTTGGAGGTAAAGTGTTTATATTACTGTTTAGGACCGTTGGGAAAAGGACATATTTGGACCAAAGTCAATGGAAGACTTGAAAGAGCGGTATTATGAAATTGCTGGGACGCTGACGAAAATCAGATCAGATCCGACAATGCCCGATCCCAAAGTTTTTGTTTTTGACGCTGAAAGTGAACGACGGCGGAAAGAGCAGTTGGACAGGCTTTGGAAGCGGACACCAGAACAGGTAAAATAAAATAGAATGACCAGGACAATGGAAATCATGAAAATTGTCAGGAATCTAAATTGATATGAATTTAAATATAAAATATTATTAATTAAATATTAAAATGAATATAAATTGATCTGTTATGGCAGGTGGAAGAGGAAGAATATTTACGAGCGGAACTGAAAAAAATTGAGGCGAGGAAGAAGGAGAGGGAGAAGAAAACGCAGGATTTGCAGAAGCTTATCACAGCTGCGGATGGTGGTCAGAGTTCTTCCCCCGCACCGGAAGGTATTTCAAAGAAATTGTTGACAGAGTCTAAAAAAGGACCGTCCGCAGCGAAAAAGAAATCTGGAAAACGTAAGCGATTTTTTTTTATTTTCATCAAATGAATAATGAACTTTAATCATGACGTTTCATTTATTTCCAGTTCCCATGAACCGTAAAGATAGTGTAAATACCTCTTCGGAAGTTTTCAGTGCTATCAAGTGGCCTGACTTCAAGTCTGCCGGCGTGTCCGTGAGGAGTCAAAAAATGAAATTACCAAGCTCTGTGGGTCAAAAGAAGATGAAAGCTATTGAGCAAATACTAAATGAGCTCGGGATCGGTGTGTTTCCTGTTATCCCATTTTGTCATGCATATGCACTTGAACGAGCCTTCATTAATAGTGGAACTTATGCATGTATGTAGAGCACATACAAATTCCAACTGAAGAAATTGTGACGGAATTCAACGAGCTCAGATCTGACATTGTATTACTCTACGAACTCAAATCAGCATTGACCACTTGCGATGTAGAAATTCAATCGTTAGCAAACCAATATGAAGTGCTGAGTGGAGGGAAAAAGTTTCCGCTCGAATCCCATGGTTACAAGACTCCAGAGTTGAACATGTCATTGCTTGATGCACCCGGACCCGGCCGATCCCCTGCCAAGCCGTGCCTCAGTGGAGTGATTGAACTCCCTACGATGCCAGCAGTAAGTTCTCCACTGCATACATTTTTTTAACCTATACCAATCATTACGCAGCCTTCTAGTAAATGCCTTTATTTTCCCTCAGCGGAAACGGAAAGCAGCGCTGGAGCAGAGTAACGTCCTGAAAAAACTCAAGTCAAAGGTACGAAACTTTATTGCTTTTTGGTCAAATAAATAGCATTGTAAATTAAGTAACAACCACAATTCGTAGCACTGGGAAAGACCATACTATATTCAGATTTGAAGGTATGCACGCGGGCAGTCAAATGCAGCGGGGATGGAGGTTTCAAAGTTCCTCTCTCGCCGCAGCGTCGTCACGATGTGCTGAACTCTCCACTTTTTTCTCATTTCTAGGAACTGCAGCTCCATCAATAACAGCTTTGACCGTGTCAAATATGGACTCCACGGATGTGTTTGCATCCCAAGACTTCACCACCTGCCCCTCCCTGTCCACAAGGTACTTTTGGAAGTTCCACGTGGGTGCGCCGCCCCGTTCTGCATATTATAGAGTAGATCAAATTATAATGTTCCACCTTGTTCAGATTTTTTCGTATACATTTTCATGATGCCCTGTAACTGAATGAGCATGTTACTATTTATTTCCGTTTTAACCCATATTGATATAAAAAAAATTATCACTGAAACAAAAACTAAATTCATTCAAATCGAATTCAAACAAAAAACAAATCCAAGTCTTACCGGACAAGAATTTCCATTCTGGACTTGCACTCGCACCCACCACATGCCGCTTGGCAAAGACGGGGAACTCCGCCTTGAAATGACCCCGGACAAACTCCTCAATCTCCTTATCATCCCAAGGCTCCTGCTCACCAAAATCATTGGAGGGAAACGCCAGGACGCTGAACTTGTCTCCAAAGTTGAGAATATCATGCATCCTCTTCAAGGCTTTGTAGTGTGCCTCCGTGTGGCCGCATTGTGAAGCTGTATTCACCACTAATGTCACCTGCAAAGCCATTCATCCTGTCAATCCCCCCACTCAAAAAGGCACATCACATAACATGCACACACACGGCCGTCTTTGTTGCAGAGCCTACCCTGTGATTACATCATGAAAAGGCCCACCTTCCAATTTCTCACGCCGCTGAGAAAGTTTTACTTTAAATGCTCGGGAAAAAATTCCCTTTGACTCATAGTAACATAAGTGAAATAACAGCATCAAACATAAGCATCCCATAACTTTACAAAACATGAAACTGACCCTCTCTTTTACTCTTTCTTACAAAATCAACAGCAAACTCCACCCACTCACACTTCTTCCATAATAAAATCACTCATAAAATTTTCAAACTTCCTGCAAAAGAAACTCCTTTGACTTCCTCCAACCTTCCTTATTTTCACCACTCCTTTATACCTCCAAGACATACTCTCTCCTTCAAAATGAAATGAGCCAAGAATATTGTTATGAAAACCCATAAATATATACCTGCCCCGCATACTTGGCCAAGTCCACTTGATTCCCTTCGATATCGTTGACTTTGAAACTGTAGAAGGACTCCTCACAGTTGACCAGACAAGCTAGGAAAACGACGGCTGTCACCAACGTCAACATCCTGCGGAATGTCAGAGTATTTCCCGGAATTTCCTGCACACACACTTTTCTATATAGAAACGGAACGGAACTACCGGCAAAATAATTCCTCCTTCCAAAACTCAATATGGAAACCCTGTGTAGACTTGACAGTCTGTCAAATTGCCAGTCTCTCTGTCTCTCCTCTCCCTGCCACAGAATAATGGGAAGAAAAGGATAGCAGCTCGGAACTACTGTGATGATGCGGCGGATTGAGATTCTCCGGCTTTTTTGCTCTCCTACCAAAAATCTCGTCGTCCTTCACTTCACTTGCTTATGTGGCAACTTTACACGTTGGCAAGCAGTGCCAGCAACCCCGCAACAAGATATATATTCCAGCCGCAGACATAATAGTAAGCAATAGTGTTAGGCTTAAGTCCCTCAAGGAAAACGACAAGATGAACCGGCGCCTTTTTATTAAGCCTCACTCTCGGTAGTGCATACATAAAGCTGTTTGAATCACATGAACACAGGCTCAGTCTCCTGTAAAAAGCTTGCATCTTGAGACCTCCCTCCGCCGTACCGTGGCTGCTCTTCACTGGTGACTCCGAGTGCACACATAAATGTACGTACATATTTCCCGAGGAATATGCAGTGCTGAAAATCTAGAGGTATATATCGAAACACACACAAATCCGCATCCTCGATGCCTACAGTGCATTCAAATCAAGACAGTTTTCACAACAAGTTGCACTTCCATCATCATCCCATGCGTACGACCTTATAAAGACGCAGTGTGACATGCCAGTGGGCTGTAGCAGCTAGCCTTTTCCATCCTACTGTAGTCGTTTGTATAGTTCATCCTCACAAAGATGAGATCCTCCATACAGAAAGATGTATAACTTTTAGCTCATGGCAGTCACTTAAGTGTTGTTATATCAACGACGACGTTACACTTGCTCCATGTTCCTTGAACCGGAAAGTTACCTTCATCTCCGCTCCTACTTCACCTCCCCCCTGTATTCTACAGTGCATATAAGAAAATATATATATATTTACAAAATAAAGCCGTTTAGGAGGTTTTAAAGGAGGAAATAAGTTATCCCATTAAATTTCAATTACCATAAAATAAGTATCTTTTTCTTTATCTCCAAATTTTTATCCCACGGATCTGCTCCCGATTCCAATCCGCTTACATTTATATATCAAGAGTGACGACGACGAGTACCGTTTCCAAGCGTGTTGTCGAGTCGTAAAGAGAAAATAAGTTTTAGCGGACGGACGGCTTCTGGTCTCCTGGCCGATAAAGAGGCGGCGAAGTAGTGGTAGTAGGACGTATAGTGACTGACTGCAGTAGTCAACACACTCTGAATCAATATCCCATCGTCGTGACGATCAATGATAATAATTGTTCATTCAGGATACATCCTGACCACGAACAATGATTCATGAATCCTCTCACAGAGCCGGCTCATTATGGTCAGACTGCAACGCAATGACTCCGTTATTGGGGCGAAATCCTATGAGGAATACCATTGTTATTCCTTGCAGTTATATATGCAGGGGCGTATAGGAAAATCACACATAATATCCTTCATAATCTTCGAGACTTTATCGCTGGGATCAAATAAATACGTATGGAGGCACATCAAATTCACGGGAATGAGCTGGTGACTGCAATACTACTACTGGTCGGTCAGAACTTGGGGATTCTTGGGCGGGATTTACTACGTATTTATTGCTACGAATATACGAAATTGAATCCCTCCCAAGAATCTTCAAGGAAAATTAAATGTTGTGATTCTCTCAGGTGGTTCGTCGTCGTCGTCGTCTCAGGTGAAACATTGTTTTGCTCTATGACATGTTGACAGTGCAATAGCCGTGTCATGACATGACTAATGACAAGAGGGATCTCTTGCTGAGGAGATAGAGAGATGGAGGTAGTTTTGAAGATCTACATGGGAGACTTGCATGTGTATGCCTGATGCCTGTACGAGATGAGCATTAGTATGGCCGGGAGCTACAGCTTGTGCCCTGTTTGTTCAACCGAGTTCAGAGACTATATGAGACTCATCTCTGACTTCCTTTCACGATTACACATTTCTTTGATTATTTGTGGATCACATAACGAAAATAGACACGAGACAGCGGTGGCGGTCCACATTGTATTTAGTAAAGGATGAAAGGCTGATGCATAATAATAATAGTGTATGTGTGTTTGTATTGTGGGTGAGGCTTTGAGAGTATAATTGAAAATGCATTTTAGACCCCGGCTGCTATATGCTGACTCTTCCTTACCTCCAATCACCTCATGCATGCTCTCATCTTGATGAAGGAACACCTGAGGAGTCCGTTAAGGTGGAGAGAGAGAGAGAGAGAGAGAGAGAGAGACGGGGAGGAAAAGGGCGCATAATGGGCAATGGCTCTCACAGAGTCGCACACGGTTCATATTTACATTCACATAAGAAGGTTGGTCAAGCTCATTATAAATTACGCATATAAGCACTCGGTTTAAGCTCGAGTAGTGGAACACTGTGCTAGTAGCTCATAGAGGAGAGGACACATAGTGAGCGAGAGAAGGGCACTCAGAACTCGCCACATCCGAAGATCCTCCGAGCAGGACACAGAGTTGTCAGCATGCAGGGCGGAGGAGGAGGAAGATGAAGAAGAAGAGAAACAGCAGTAGCAGCACAGGTGGATCCAGCGAGAAAGGAATCATCATGTGGCAATAGAAAAGAGTGGGGGATGCATACTCTATACACCATACAGACAGACATACAGTGCACAAGGGACAACAGCATTGGTGACTACTACTAGAGTACTGTCTGTGTTGTACAAGATGAAAAGATTTTTATGAGGATATACTGTAGAGTCATGGGAAGAGGCTGGACGTGAATGTGTTTTCGCCCAAGTTCAAGTGGAGATTACGTCCAAGCCCTTCACTTGCTGACCCACTTGAAGGGACCATAGGAGCAGGGCATGGGGAGGAAAATAACGAACGCCCTGCATAGCAGTACATTATACCTGCACAGAAAAGAAAACCATAGGGGAAATTAGAAATCAAAATCCTAAAGGAATATGGATGGATGGATAGATGGACGGTATATAGGTGATTGTTTACCCACGTTTAGCTCTCCTTTGCCTGACCCGCTCTCTCACGTGGCTCCAAATCTCTATGGCCCAGACCCTGTTTTCCTCTCGTCATCACCAACACCAACACACCAGCAGCAGCACACTTGGGGCCAGACAGAGAGTTCACATCATGTGGACCTGAGAGCAGACAACAACAACAGACACTTGGATCGAGCTGTCATCGAGCATGTAGTTAACATTAAAATAATATCCGTCGGGAAAAGTGAAAATGAGATTGAACGGGTTGAGAGAAATCAGGAGAGTTTAAAGTCATCCTGCTGAGACGCAACGTCCACACTTGCCCTCAGAGTGGAGACGGGAGTTCTTGTAGCCTATCTTAATGATAGTAAATGTGTCAAGAAAAAAAGTTATGCGACTGGAATGCACAGGGGAGGGAAAACAAGGAGAAGCTATAGAGATCCAAATCTCGTGTGCACCTATGTAATTAGTTTGATCTTACATTACAACTCCTGTCGCCCCATCCACTCTGATTTTTCACTCTGCTCAACTTTTCCCACATATATTTTCCGTCGCACGTCTATTGACTCTAGCATTTATCGCACAGAGAACAACTGTGGAGGACTGTCAGAGAGTGGCGGTGTAACAATTGGAGGGAGATAAAGCATACGCATATATAATTGTACTCAGGAGACTACCTTTAAGACACACACACACACAGCAAGCACACAGGTACACTCACATATCACACACACACCACACAGGCACACACTAAACTATTAAATGAAGAGGAGAAGAGGCAGCAAGGGAGTAGTAGTGGAGTAGTAGTTGCAGTAGTAAGAAGAAGTTGAAGTCGAAGAAAAGAAAAGAAAAAGTAAGAAGAGTGTGTTAGTAGGACGGTGACTGTCGGACCGTCAACAAGTCTTCAGAGAATTGTTTTTCTTCATATACAAATGTTCCCTCGACGCTCCAAGCTCAACATGCCGACCGTCTCTCGACTCAACCTGAAACATCAAAAGTGTTGTTAAGTTCCGTTCATAACCAACGTGGCGGTGGAAAGCTGGAGAATAACCTCGGGAGTAACTACACAATAACAACTCACTAGTGCCTCATCCTCTTCTTCCCCCGTACCCGGGGAAAGTTAGGGCACTCTTCCTTCTCTCTCTCTCTCTCTGGCTCACACATCTCTGGTCTCACAGCACCAACAAAGTGTTCCACCTGGAATTCCTCCACCCTCCGTACAATGGTCAAACTGACCAAATTGGTTCAAGTGAGACTTACCATTCTCGGACTGTTTGTGTGTGTCTCCTGCCTCCGTTCCTCCGCTGCCTACACATTTGATGGTGAGTTCCACATTGTTGTTCCTCTTGAATGGCAGAAGTATAGTATACTGTTTGGAGAAGTAGCCGTATTCGTCGTCGTCCATCGTCATATTTACTCTTCCCCCTCTCAAACCCTCTAGGCCTTTTCAATCAAGATTTTCAGGATTTTCCTCTCCTCA
Organism: Pseudobourletiella spinata; assembly: GCA_009870155.1. Lineage (NCBI taxonomy): Eukaryota > Metazoa > Arthropoda > Collembola > Symphypleona > Bourletiellidae > Pseudobourletiella > Pseudobourletiella spinata. Next base: position 29,150 of record WJFA01000513.1, read on the forward strand.
CATTCCCGGTCCACTTCTCCATGTACATAATTGTCAAGGCTCCGCCTTGTCATCTGTCCAAATATTTCCTCGCATTTATTCGCCCTCATCTTCTTTGTCCGTCCGACCGCCCGCCCGCCCGCCAACTCTCTCGTCACTCGGTAAAACAGTTGGTTGTCCGCCGCCGCACACCTGCAACTCCATTCCTTTGTCTGATTAACTCCGTCGTCAAATTAATTCAAATGTAAAATGTAATATGAAGCCGCGGCAGACGCACGCACACACGCAAACTGACAAAAACTCACTCACCCGACCCACACCCCAGTGCACCCGGACGTGTCATCCTAAAATACTCACCCTCATCAGCATATACGATCATCCTCTAGCGAGGTGGCTACATGATGGCTACTTTTAGTGCGCGGGGAAGACCTGAGATCTTGATAAAAGATCCAACGGTTATTATATGCCCTTTTTTCTTTCTTTCTCTCTCTCTCTCTCTCTCCCTACTTAGTCATTTTATACGAACAGAATTATGACCATGCTCTTCACACACGGTCGTAAGTTGGGTGGTTCACACGGTAACAAACTGTCTGCTCCTGACTCTCCTCACAAAACTGCATCTCCTTTGACTCTGGGTCTTGGTGCGCTATTAAAACGCGAACATGTGCTTGTCATTTTTTCCCCCGTCCGTCAGTATGTGATGAGTATATTACAGACAGATCGTATAGAAGAGGAGTCATGGCACTGCTCCTATTTGCTCCTCCAAACTGGTTAAGGGTTACTGCACACTCTTCATCAACAAAATAACGTCGCTACACACACACAGACTATATACTACTTGACACAGGAGAGTGGCTAAGCCTTATCATTGAATCGAATGCTGCTACTCCCTCCTGCAGTATGCAAATCAGCACTTAATTCATAATGAGGGGCTAACTGTACTCTTGCTTAAAAACCTAAAATTTTAAGAAAAACTAAGTCAAACCGACCACAACGTCTGCCTGCTTGTGTAACAGCAGGAACGACAGGGACATAACACGTCCTCGTGTGTAGACAGTAACGTGCGAGCCTTGTTACCGACTGCGTAATACACGCGGCCACAATGGCACGGACGGGCGGACGGACGGAGTCAAAGATCAAGCGGCTCTGGCACTGATTATTAATAAGGTCTGTAGGGCCATTGATTTTGCAGAGCTATGGGACTGGTAGTGCTGACGAGCGCGCGGGAAAACATGTTTGAAAGCCGGTGGAGGAGCATCATGACATGATGATAATGACGTCCATCGTGATGTGATGCTCAATAAGTAAACAGTACGCGCTATATCCATTGCAGATCCATCTCAACAGATTTTTTTACACGCCCTCATCTCATCATATTTGCTCCAGTTCTGTCTGCGAGACATCAAAAAAGGCGTTGCATTGGAAAAAGAAACTGAAAAAAGTGAGAAAGGATATATACGCTATGATGATCTTGAGCTGTCAGTACGGGATCAATTTTGAAGATATTCTGTATAGTGGTCCATACAATATGAGTTGCTCCCTGTTATTATTATTATTATTCTTGTCGGCCCGCCGTAGTCTGACAATGTGTATATAGCGGATCGAAACTGCTGTCGATTTTTGTGTTAGTGTTTTGAGGGAATGGGGATAATGAGAGGGGATTACGGGGGATGATATATGTATGTTGGGCGCGCGGGTGAAAATGGCGAGGAAAACATGACATGGTGTAAGAGTGGAAAAAAATATTTGGGCATAAAACCATATGAAATTTTCAGTGTGTGCAATTTTCCACATGTATTATTCGTTACCAGAGCGTGTCAACAATGCCTGCACGGTTCCCTTCTGTGTTAATGCTCGTGTACCCAAGCAAGTATATATACGGACAGCCGAGGCTCTCGACTCAGTAGCGTGTGGAGATTCAATGTATAAATGTATATATATATACTCCTGTGGCACTCTTTTCCATTAATACATGTCTCGTTACACAGTTTTTTTTCGACAACGTCAGTTGAATCAACATCTTCACCTGTTTTTCCCGGTATATATATATGTGTCTCTACCCTCCTCACAAAGATTATTGTTTTCATATCGTCATCTTCGTCATGTCACTAATTTCATGACAACTTGTTCGAGCTGATGATGACCATGTTTTGGTGGTTAATATATAGTGGTAAGTTCCACTACGGTTTGGAAAATTACGACAGACTGTGTCAGTCAGGGCTTGCGCAGTTCCGAGACTGGAGTAAGTCACCAGTATTACAACCTGTTTTAACATCCCACTCACTCAGTTTTTTCCGCGTCTTGTGGTGGTGATCGTGGTGTCGGCGGCTGCGATCATTTACTACGACCATACTCTTTTTGCTCCCCTGAACTATTTTGACTCGATGTTTATCGTCTGTGTGGACCCAATGGATGAGGAAGAGCGAGGCCGTATCATCATGATGCTGGGCGTGGACTATAGAGCTATAATATCATCTGTCCCAATGCGTTGGCCATAGAGTGAGTGAGAATTCGGTGATTGTGTAGCAGAAGAAGGGAGAGAAGAAAGATCCCCATTGTTCTATGGAGAGGGATTTTCTCTTTTTTAATTGTCTCTGTGGATATTGAACTGGTATTTACACGGGGCTTTGTTACGATGGTTTCAACTAGCCTCATGATGATGATGATGATGAGGCACCCGCCCAGACGCTCTCAAGTTTTGTCACACAATCGCCATTTCGACATGCTTTCCGGCCCCGTGAGACAGCCCCACGAAAGTGCGTGTGCTCAAGATTTTCCTCCTCTCAAATGCGAGGACGGACTTGGTGGGCCCATATATCGAGTGACTATTTGAACAGGGTTCACTCTCTAGTACGTCAGCCAAGAGGTGACGATGAGATTTCCCTGTAATATTCTTGCGTGTATGTTTGTGTGTGTGTGCGGGCGTGTGTGTGTGTGTGTGTAAGTGTGTGACAGGGCACGGAGTTATGAGTCTGACTGTGAGCCGGGGTGAGGTGGGTTTAGAAATCATGGGAAATTTGTCAAGTGACTAATTACGGCAATTCTATTATGATTATGATCCGCCCGTGTAAACCATGAGGGGGTAGGTTGGGTGACAAGGGTTAATAATGTGCTGACTTATGTCGTCCTATGGCATAATAATTGTAATTGGTTGTAATTTTCCCCCTGTGTGCCCGTGTGCCTGCATCTCTATGAGCATAAGAAAGGTGGGGATCTCTGTGTGTGGCTGGTGCTGGTGGTGATGAGATGGTTGAATCCGATTACACGACGTCTTGTAGTACTACAAAACACACGAGACACACACACACACACACACACATATGACGAATACTACAAGTACACCACCACCACACCTGTCCGTGTACCGTGTTATGAGGCGTTCCTCCACGACTGTTGGCAGTGGCCAGAATGGTTTTCCTATGGAAATGAGCTAGTAATAGCCCCCATCCTATGGCTTTTCTCTCCCTCTCTCTCTCTGGTCGTGTGAAATTTAAACGGTTTTATTTACCGTGAAGGCCGTTTATGATTATTACCCTGTGGTGGTGATGATGGTGGGACTCTTAAATGAATGAATCCCGTTCTTGTATACTTTGGGAAGTTGTACTATTATTGTAGGAGAAATATAATCCTGACTGAATGACGCCCATAGTTTGTCCTCCGCCGTTGTCATCCAACTGCTGCTACTCCCTGCTCTAGTTTACCTCCCATTTTTCACACTCGTCTTTGTACAAAAGGAGGAAGATTTCAAATGTTTGAAAGTGTCATCAGAATCGGTGATGATGGTGATGGTGAAATAAATACTGATTTTTTTCTCATGACTTTCAGGCTCATACAAAATCAGTCCGAAGCCCTGTACGGTGGACCTCCGTACAGGGACCTGTATGTTCGTGTGGGAATGTCTGAAGACCGAGGGGAAACACCTGGGGATGTGCGTGGATGGTTTCATGTTCGGCTCCTGTTGCGGCCACAACACTTCTTCTAACTTTGTCCTGGACAACAACTCTATCACGACCACACCGACTCATCATCAAAATGTTCCTCAAGAGACTGTCATTCAACCCAGTATCTCATCATCCGCGTCGATGTCATCCACAACCACAAGCACAACAACAGCAACAATAACTACCAGACCCCCCGTGTCACCTTCCTTCGTCACGAGAACAACAACGGGCCGGCCAACAACGACGTCGGAGGCATCCCCAATATCCCGCAGACCCTCACAATCTACCAAGAGACCGCCAGTATTATCCGGAGTTATGGGAAGTTCCGTCCCAGCCGAGCTCCAACTCCCATTCGTCACCGGCAACGGGAGTAGTCTTCCAGAAGAGCATACCTATCCGTCCTCAACTTTGACATCTCTCCCATCTTCCACAGTCTCCAATGAAATCAGTGGGAATTCCCCGCCTTCACTTTACAAACCATTTTTCACAACTTCCACGTCTACAACAACAACAATAAGAACAACGACCACGACCGAGCCAACGACTTCACGTCCCACAACCCGGAGGCCGACAACAAAGTCACCGACACTCTTCCCAACATCATCCTCCACGAGCAAATCCACCGGCCGGCCCACAACCATATTTATAGATCCCAAGTCAACGACGACTCCACAGCCGAACATCACGCTGGATAGGGACTATGGCTGCGGCGTGGCGCCCATCTATCCGCAAATGAGGATCGTGGGGGGAAAAGCCGGTAGAAAATCCAAAATCTCCATACATCACAAATTTTTTTCCACTCTGTCACCCTCTGATTTATGACCACTCTTATACAGTTTCGCTTCTTGTAGTCAGTCAGTCTCGTCAGTCTCGTCAGTGGGTTGCAACGACTGTCACAAACTTTCTCTCAAGGGCTCAAAGCGCCTTGCGGAGCCTCCATAGGGTCCCACCGTCTGCGACATCGTCGTGAGGGTGGTGGGCGGGAACATGGCTGGGTGCAGTTGGAGATCTCCACGCTTTGCTTGGCTCCCTGAACTACATTTTTCTCACAGCTTATATTCTCGCTCGTCAGGCATCGGCAAAGGGCGACTGAGCGTGAAGGCCAAGGTGTGCGTGAATGTGTGTGTGTGTGTGTGTGTGTGTGTGTGTGTGTGTGGGATGAGTTTGTGTGTGTGTGGCAGTACAACAGTATAGTATAATGTGTGTGTGTGTGTGCATATTATACGCACTTGAACCTGAGCTCACAGTAAGATTTATGGGATCTCTCATTGATATTCATGCACACTTTTTTTTCAGTTTCAATTTCCACTCCAATTTACCGCTCCTCTCACAGCTCTTCTTACTTGATCCCCTCCCCATACTTTTCTCACGTGAGCGAGGCTTACTCTCTGACGGAGGATTTCATACACAGACCCTGATTAATTTTCTAGGTTAAAAGTCCACCGTCATTACTATTAGGAGTTGGAGTTGTTGCTGCTGCAGTTGTCGAGATGACTATCAGTGGACTTGGGCAGGAAGGGAAATTAAGAGTATAGTACGATAGGGTAATAAGGGCGGAAGGACGTGAGTTAGGGTGAGTTATTATATTACTCCTAATTTTCAGTTCGCATCAGCAGCAGAAGAGGAGGAAAAAAGACGTGCGCACACACGACCAAGTAAAAGTTAATGGATAGGATTCACATGGGAAAATGTAGCGTAGATCGTGTGTGCCTCGGCTGTAGTGGTGGTGAACCTGGGCCGGTATATATATGAGGTGGGGAAACTGGGTGTTATGTATACTCGTGGGTTTTGGGCGTGAAGGTGGCTGCCCACCACCACCACCACCGCCGCCGCCGCCGCCGTCACTATGCCACTCTTCTCCGCACACATAGACACACACACACACACACACAGTCAGCTGTGAGATCTTATACACGCCCTGGGGCTCTCAAAGAGACAGATGGACTGGGGGGGAACGTGAACGTGAAACTCATTAACCATTGTGGTGGAGGAATTCTTTACCTACTTCTAGGCAAATGCATGGTTAATTAAGCGTAAATAGTGCAAGTTTTGGGCTAATAAATAATTTTCATGGTGCATCTAATTTGCTACAGCTTAATGGGCCATTTTCCCTCCATTCAGCACACATGCACGTGCACACGTACACACACACACACACACATACAATGTACAGTACTATATGTGACCAGTTGGAATATTTGGGTATGCGTTTGTTTGTATATGTTTTTTTGAGCATGTTGGAATATTTGGGTATGCGTAGTGAGCAGTTTTTTTTGAACATGTTGGAATATTTCAATATGCGTATAATGAGCGGTTTTTTTGAGCATGTGGGAAAATTTGGGAATCACGCAGGCTAACATTCACACACACACACACATGTACACAATATTTACATCAAGTTTTTCCGTGAACATGAAGAAATCTTTTGGATTCTCGTTTCCCTATTTAAATTCTTGTGATTTGCAGCCTCATTCGGAGCTTTCCCGTGGCAAGTGAGTGTTCGGCGAACATCCTTCTTTGGCTTCTCCTCCACGCACCGTTGCGGTGGGG